>CAJQUW010007373.1:0-145364 GCA_907163375.1 Prostheceraeus crozeri | reverse complement strand
GCCGCATTACTGTAACAGCAAAATTGTCGCACAGCAAATTGATTGCTGTCCGGCAAGATACGACAATGTTGTCCGGCATAGTTACTGATTGCAGTTGCTGACCTTGTTCATACATTTATATTATTGTGCGACAATTCGACTGTCATAGAATTAGAGCATGGATTCCGATTTAGTGATGCATTGGCTGGAAAGAAGAGACGAGGTGTATGGCGATGGTATTTTCGACCTCTGAACATACGTCGCAATATCAGAGGGTGGCGGTTGTTTCGTGGATGAGATGCGAGAAATGGATCCGGAGGTTCACTTTATCTACTTTCGCATGTCAAGAGACAAATTTGACGAACTTTTCTGCATCACGATCTGACGCACCGGTATCCTATCAGCAGCCGCATCCGACTGGCGTTGACTCTACGTCTATTTCTCACGGGGAATTCCCAACAAAGTGTGGCCCACAGCTTCCGTTTGGGCAAATCCACGGTATGTAGTATCTTCCGTGAAACATTGATAGCAATTCGAAGTGCTTTGCAAACTGACTACCTCCACCCATGGAAGACGTCGAGGAGATAGCGAAGGAATTCTTGATTTACTGGAATTTCCTTTCATGTGTAGGAACAGTGGACGGAAACATTTTGTCATAGCAACACCCTACAATTCTGGTAGCCGTTTATAACTACAAGCACACACATTCTATCGCCTTGATAGCAATTGTTGACGCAAGATACATCTTTCGATTCGTGGAAATTGGTCGTTGTGGCAGAGACAGTGATGCTGGTATTTGGCAAGACTGGGATGTGAGAAAAGCTCTCGAGAATGATGAGATGTATATTCCCGCGCGCTGACGTTCTACCCGGTGCAATCGAAAAAGTGCCCTCGCGTGTTTGTGGGAGATGATGCGTTTCCTATTCGCCCTTACTTAATGAAGCCATTCACAGGTCAAACTTTGTCAAACGGAAAAGACATTTTTAGTTATCGTCTCAGCAGGGCTCGTCGAGTAGTGGAGAAGGCCTTTGGTATTTTGTCTGACCGCTTTGTCTGCTTTGTTTGCTTTTGTTGACGCCTTTTGTGTGCCTCTTTTTTTCATTGCATTTCTTTTAGCCCGGGCAGACTCAACCAACTGTCGCGAAGTTCAAGTTCACAGTCAGCGGGATATACAAGGGGGTCACGTCACGGGTCATTGGTGGATCAATTTGCATTACTTCAATTAAAATGATGCAAGTAAAGTTTACCCCCGACAGAATGTCTGCGGTTGGGTGCATGTTCCTGTCCTGACACTCCTCCTCATGCAACGGTAAGGAGAATGGGATCAGTCACCATGTTCGCACGATGGTACTGTGGTTTGTCCAGGGTTGTCCTCACTCAATCAACCAGATGACATAATCGCTGACGCAGCTGCAGATGCAGGATGTCTCTCTTTTGCTCATGTCAACTCTTCCATAAAAGAAGTTAAACAAAAAAAGGTGCAGGCAGAGTTACATGAATATGCCCGCGTAGATGAAGCAGCACAGTATCCAGCTGATCAGGAGCAGGAGGAGTACTTCTGGACAGGCTTGAAAAAGCAGTTGTAGTCGCTCAGAGGTGATAAGTGCAGAAACTCGTGCTGGCTGCCGGACTAAAAGACGCGTTTTCAAAGGCTTTAAAATCAGGGATTTTACAAATGACTGTGTTATTCATTTTTAGCGAAATTCTCAGAAGTAATTAATTTTATTCAATTTTTTCATCAACTGATACGAACAAAGCTTCGTTGATGTGCTGATTAATGTTCTGTAAAAGCATGCAGAATATTTGGTGGGCCAAGAGATAATTTCTTTGTCATCTTAATTAGCTGCTGATCCTGCTGTCGGCTTTTTTGATCATGCATAGAAGTCTATGATCTAACCACATAATTTACAGTTATAAAGTTCAAAATCCAAAATTTTCTGTTTTCTACCACCTGATAAAGACTCACAAATCGTTGGTTGAGCTGAAAATAATGCCTATAGTATCGTCTATTAACTCACCTTCTCACAAACTAATGTGGCTTCTCAAGACTTTAATGAATCCTCTGCTGGAAGATGTTCATGCTCACCTGACAAATACATTTGACATAATCGAAAGACTAAATTCCTTGGATCAAAGTACTCTATCAGATAATCCATACCTGTTCAACCTTGACGTAGAAGCAATGGACACTTCCGTTCCCCCCTGCAGAAGCAATCTCAAATGCAATAACATATATGGAAGATAGAAAGTTTCATTATCACGGAATTACTCCTTGTGATGTGGCTGAGTTACTAACTACAATCTTCAACAACATCTATTTCAAATATAGCGGTATAATCTATCGACTAAGATAAGGACTGCCCATGGGAGCTAGCGTCTCAGGTCTTTTGGCAATTTTATTCATGGACCGTCTCGAAAAACAGGTTGTCAGAGCTCGCAACATACAAATGTACACAAGATACGTTGATGACATATTTATTCTTACCTCCAACAAAGGTGAATCCATTGCGATCTTAAACGAAATGAACACACTGCACCCGAAGATCAATTTCACAATAGAACATTCAAATGATGAAAACACTTTATATTTATTTGACTTTACAATAACGATCAATAATGGTGAAGTAAAATTCAACTATTTCCAGAAGTCAGCGAAAAAGCCTCTCTTCGTGAATTTCAATTCTGCCTTACCCATACAAAAAGATGAATATAATAAAGAATGAGAAACAAAGACGTCTAAAGAGGTGTAGTTCTGTAAAACAAAAACAAGAATGTATGAAGAATTTTGAAGAAATGTTGATCCTCAATGACTACCGTAAGAATTTTTGCAAACAACTATTCAACCAAGATAAACTTCCTCCTTTAAGAACTAAGACTGATTCTTTCTATTACTTTCAAATACAATATACATTTCGGATTCTTTCGACAACAAAGTCCTGAGAGTTTTTCGCAACTTGGATCTTCCAATTAGAATTGCCCACCGTTCCTACACTCTTACGTATGGCATTGTCTTCAAAGAATGCGACTGATACTCCAAAGTGTGACCTTAACAACTGTACCATATCCAACAACAAGTTATGTCACAAAACAATGATAGTTTGTGAAATAAAGTGTAACATATGCAGGGAAATTTACATCGGTAGCACAGTACGCCCACTCCATGTGAGAGTCAAAGAACACAAGACTCAGAAGAGCTCTAGTGTATTCAAACATAAAGAAACATGCTCTCCCCATTCAGTCTTCCCATTCTCAGTAACAATTTTGGCTTCCGATATCAATGCCATCAATCTGAGGTTCAGGGAAGCTACTATGTTAATAAAATCCATGAAACCTGCCCTGAACAACAAGGATGAGTGCAGAGCCTACCAATCGTTGATATTCTGATATTTTGATACGTGCGTATACTTTAGTGCCATTGAATTTTTGATATCTTTGATATCTTCATATTTTGATGATATTTGAAATTTGTGTCCTAGATTCTTTGATATGTGAACAGGCCGTTATACCGGCGACATTTTTTTTTTATCATAATAAAATATAATCAGCAGCTTGGCTTAATTCATTTTACTTTATCATTTAAATTATGCTGCAAAAGAATAATGTGATCTATATTGGTTTAGAAACTTAGTTACACATGCAGGAACATAGCATATGTTGTGAATTCAAATTTGAACAGCTCCGATTCATTGCAACATGTCTGGCTCAATGAAAACTGATCTAATGGAATAATTGAAGTCAAGATGAAGTCAATTTGATTATCAATTGGAACCAGTGGCGTCTTCTCCGTACCTGCGAGGCCTTCGGCACATCCTAAATAATAATTTACCAACATTTATAAAAATGAAAAGTGTCATCATTCATCATATTTCATTTAAATTCGATAGCTTCTCGTAGTAGCTGTCCGTCTCAAAATCAGACGCGCAACCTCAGAGTGAACAGTTTTGCGCGTGCACGAATCACAGCTGTTTTTTTCTAACCATTAGACACACATGCTAGTCATGTGTTCAGACGGAGCGAAAGCGAGTTGCGTGCGTGTGAAGCAGCAAGCGCACGCGCCCGCACTAATATTGACTTTCTCGATAGACACAATGCTTTGCCTTCTCCAATTTTTACAATGAAATTCTCCGTTATTCTTGATCGAGGCTCGGTACTTAAATATAGAAAGGGAAACGCAATCCAATTGTTCCAGTCCTTCGTTTCTCGTCGGAGAGGCCACTACGTCAACAATAGCAGCTGACTGACGTTCAGACAAGACTGCGATCAGATGATGAGCGTTCGCCAATGAATGGAAAGTAATGCATCTGACTCGAACACCCAGATTCGGTAGAATTCCATAATCTTTTTACGTGATTGATGTGACGCTATGTTTAGTACTGCAGATAAGCTCATAATCACGCCTTTCGTCCGAAGCGAATATACTGAAAAGATGACAGTCGTCAAGCAAGGTAGGCCAACACCTGATTTAAAAATTGAAAGTACTCACAGAGAAAGAAATAAGAGATACACAAGACATTTTAATGCATCAAAGTTCAAACACATGAGTGGCTGACCAGCCGTGAGAAACGCAAGAAACTGTTTCCCTCCCTCCTTTTTTCTCGAGAAAATGTGGTCTAGACAGAGAGGGGATATAGTAATCTCAGCTCCTTGAGTAAGGCGGTTAGGTGACATGAGCAGTTAACTTCTCATGTGCACATTGACTTGGCATTAAAAAACGCTCGGGAAATTGTTATTAAAAATTCATCTTTTATGAAAATCAATGTTATAACATAAAAAATGTCTGGTATAGAAATAGTATTCCAATGCCGAGCGAAGGCCTGTGGTCTGGGAGCACGCGACGCCACTGATTGGAACATTTGGAAAATGGGACTTGCTCACATTTTGTGACAAATTGGTATCATATTTCTTTACCTGTAATAAAGTCCAGTGAGCTTTACATTTTGTTTCTTAGAATATACATGCATGATGTATAGTATTTTTTTCTCCAGACATATGTGCTTTAAAATATTAATTCTTTGATATTTTCTGCAGTAACATCGAGTCTCACTGACATGTATATCTTTCTGGAAAGTTGTTAATCGCATTTCATGTCATATGTCTCACGATTATCGGCAAGGTCAGAACTTGCAAATGAATGTGATCTTTTAGGATTGAATGCTTTTTTGTAGTGTACACGAGATTAATTATTTGATATTACAACTGATTTGAATGAGTTTACAATTCACAAAATGTATCAGAATCTTTTTCCTATTACAAGTTCATATTTTATAAGTTTACAAGTTATATTTTGTAGATAGGATTGCTTGTAAATTCAAAATCACCAGGGACGGAGCTAATAGGTTGACTGATTTTCTGAAGCTGATTATCAATGACGCATCAAGTGAAGAAATATTTTCACCCATTAAATGGGTACTTATCATTTCTGTTTTATAACTATTTGTTTAATTTATCATATTTCAAAAACACTAAGTTCATTTTGTAGACTGCTTTGCTTTAGAATTGCTTGATACTCTTTTTGAGTTCCTTGCAGAACCCAACCCCATTGTTCAAACAACTTATATGCAACTGAATGCGATGAAGCCGGAGATTTTCAGTTAGTCTCCGCTCCTCCTGCCTAAGAGATCATGCGTTTTTTAACATGTTCATATCAGCCGGAAACTCAGTCGCCTCAGCTGATAGCTAGAAGGCAGGCCTATCTCCACGAATTGGCAGAAGCTATTATTAATTGTCCGGCTAGAATTTTAACAGTGACATCGGTTTCAGATGCTGCTGCTGAGAACGCTAAGTTATTTAAATAAATTTCATTTCGAACCTTTCCTGAGACAGATCAATAAAAACGAGTTTCAAGACCATAGGAAGAAGACCTTTGACGAAGAACCAACCTGTCCATAAAATCAAAACATACCGTAATTGTCCTCAGTGGTTGGATTCATGCACGAATTCTTACCCAGTGAAATTCCCATTTTTGCCAGAGGGAAGCCGCAAACTGGGCTAGGGTACCTAAAATCATATCAATAGAACTCATATTTGTTAACATGGAATTATGGATGACCAACAACTGGACTGCGAGAAGCACTCCTTTAGCTATGTTTGAATGCTCATGCATCGTACATTGAGAGACTCCGTGATGAGGAGAAAACAGCAAAAGCTGGTCAACAAAAGAAGATTGAAATGGACATTCTCGCAGATGTGCAAGCTGCCAAGAAAACAAACAAAAAATATCGGATTTGGAGCAAAACATGGAGAATAAAGAAAAGCAAATCAAAGATAAGATGAAAGTCCAAGCAGAGCAGCGTCGACTGTTGGAAGATTTGCAGAAAAGGTCAAAGGAAAATGAAGAGGATATTCATCGCCTTATGCCAGAACAGGAATCTCTCACTAAGAAAAAGGAACGTGAAGCGGAGCGTGTCGCACAAAGCGTTCTGAAGAGGAAGGCGGTGGAATTGGGTGTCTCTGCCATGGCAAAGATATACAAAAGAAATAACATTGTTTAACTCATGCATAATTAAGCATCAGATACTGTTAATTATTATACCTATGCCGGTAATCTAGTCATTATGTGCAGTAATATTAATTGATCACAATGTGCACGCGAAATATTGTTGAACAATATATTGTTTTGTCGCATGGAATATTTTCTGAGCCCCACCATACTAGTATAGACATGATACAACGATAACATATAGAAATGTACAAATTGTAACAGCTGAAAATGGTGCCTAAAATGTCCGTGCAATTTGTGACGATGAATATCCGTTTTTTCTTGGCATGAACGAGTATCCGAATAAACAATATCGATGGGGGAATTATCTATAGATAATTTAAAAACAAGTACAATTATTCGTTTTAATTCCTACACCCGTATTTGGGCGTTTGCATGCATTCCTTTTATACCATTAGTAGAATGGTGAAATCGCTATGTCTTTCAACATGCAATGAAGATCGTAGTACGACTGATATGGATGTGAATATTTTTTCATTGAAGTGGTTAGGCCTACATGCCCCTAAATGGTGACAACAGCATTCATCCAACGTGCTCGTGCATTTGATACCTCGTGGAATTATATGCAACTTTTTGTGCATTGGTTGATTGAATAGTCAAAATTATTTTCTGAAAAAATACAGGTCTCGATCTGATGTGTCGAGATGACTACTACGTATTACCTATCATACTATTCATAATCGTAAATAAGGTCTATCTGGATAGCGTCTATGTGGTCAGTAAATGGATGACATCCAGAATGCACCGGTGTCAGATGACTACATTTTTAGTCCAGCCATACAAAGGTAGGCCCCAAAAATGGATTACATTGTTCATTCTAAGATTTTACCTCTGAAATTAACATATACATGTATGTATGTACATGAGACTATTTAATTCAGATGGGTAGGGTGAAAATGATTGAAAAAAGCATTATTGACATCCACAGAAATGATGCTCGAAATTTCAAAAATTTAAGAATCCGACCACTGATTGTCCTTAATGCGTTATCATTATTTAATTCTTGACTTTTTCTGAAGACAATCACACGTAGCTGTCCTATTGCATCACTCTCTGATTTAGATGGGAGATGATTTAGAAGAGACGTGGAGAAATTTATCTAATTATGAGATTTCTATAACATGAATTGATCTATAAATGGATTACAAAACAGTTAATAAATAAAACATCAAATTAATGTAGAAATAATTCACAAGGTGTAACTTGGATAATTGCCCTAATGAAACGCTAGGAGCAACTGAAGTTTAGATCCACCACTGATGATGTATTAAATCAAGCAAATGATAAGCTTTTTCATTCTCATTGTGTATCACAAATTATTGGTTTGATTGATTTCTTTTTTTGTCATTCTACATTTCTGCAGTGTCCTTGTGTGATGCATCAGATTTCAAAAAGTGAGAGAGCATCTGATGAATCCTATCGCTGCTTTACATTGAATTAGATTTTAAGAAATGTACCGATTTCATGCAGAGCTTTTGTCACAATCTTTAATGATAAATATTTCTTTCTCGCGTAAATGACAAATATTTACAACTTTATTTTCAATTTATTTCCAGGATTTCTTGCCACCACTTCAATTATTTATGAACTGTGGAATAAAGCTACTTATGAAGTTGTCAGACGTCATTCAAGTGGATGAGATGGTTTTGGCTAGATATGGAATATTTGTGAATTCCTGTGATTTACAGTTTCTAATGTGATCTTTCACTCCAAAAAATAGTGCTTCTACTTATTCGGTGTCTTATAAACTTTCCTGTTATGGGCTATAGATTTCACACTTGACCGACCATTTAAAGCGATTTATGCATGTATGTTATACATGTAAATAGTCAAGAAACGCCTAACTGTTCGGAATCGCTAGGAGGTAATATGATGCAAATATGAATTCAGAACAAATTTCTAAGCGATCTAAAGGTTGGGTATGTTCGAAACAATAAAAGGATGAGACGCCAAAATAAACTAGCACTAAATTTTAAGTCGTGTAAAAGGAGTGTAATTTTGGTGTACTGTAATACACGTGTACTGGTTGACTGGGTTGTTTACCCCCATTATTCACTTCCCACTTATCCACTATTACCATTATCCACCATGCGTAGTGTCAGATATAGTGTAGCATTAGTTCACTTGTAATCGGTGTAGTAGTATCGATCATTGCATTTCTATGTTTTACCTCCACTTTTCCAATTTTTATCCATCGGTCTCGTGTTGTTTTATAATATCCATTTTTAATTTCCTCAACCTATGGTGACCATTGTCTTATTCTATTTCCACTATCAGCATCTGTAGTCGGTACAGTATATTAGAAGTCTGTTTTGAAAATGTATGCGGCAGTGTTCGGAATCTATGGTATTAACAGTAAGAATGAGTAGTATTATAAGTCTCAAGATTGCCATTTTTACCAGATATTGCGCCAAAGCTGATCAATTTTAATTCGTTGCCACGAGAAAACTCCATTGAGTTCTTTTAAGAACTGATTAATCCAATGGTTACAGTAGCATTGCATCTGTACACTTTCGGATTCGAGAACGTCATCAGTCCTCATTAGGACTACTTCAATTAATAATTTAAATTAGTAAGCAAAACATTCTATTATAAATGGCTGCTGGGATGATTTTCATTATCATATGAGAACTATACATTTCAAATGGACACTGTAGGTCAATCAATCTTAAAATAATCGATCATGAAACATAGGTATTTAGTTACATTTCTTGCTATACTTGTTAATATTGTTATTTGTCATTCAATAAATACATGCTTTCTATACTCACGGAACATTATTTATAAACATGAATCAAAGTCAGAAAATCAATTAGCATCATTACTTTTGAATGATAATAATAATAATCAGCGTATATTTAAAGAAAATTACAACAGCCCCAATAATGAGAATCGTAGGACCCCAAAAGACGTACACTTTTAAGTGAACCGGAACATAACAAGAAAAAATGAATGTTCGTTTACAAAGTAAAGCCAGAGTTATAAAGCTTTGGCATGCTAATGATGAACGTACGTTGGTTTAGGGAAGAAGTGTTAAAAACGTTGAATAATCTGAATTAGCTGATTCAAACTTGAATGGTACATCAATCTTAATAAAAAAGAAGCTCTCTCTCTGTAATAGACAATATATTTATATTCAATCAACATTTTTCATTCAATCAACTTTTCTTAAGCTAAATAACACTATAACAATAATTCAAAAAACAAGAACAAAACGCAACTATTCGGAACTTCAATTTTCTGATACTGATTTCAATAGAAAAATATGTTCTTCATTTACAAACATTTAACCTTAAACCACCGACAGTACTATATATAGGACAAACTGGAATGAGGTGATAATACAGCCTAACCGTTATGCTCTACCTATTTTAAGTGTTTATAGTCAAAATTACCACATGTCAGGCTATGGCCCTATTTTACTGAAGGATACTTCAATTTTGTTTTCGGCGATTTAGTAAAAATAAGAACACCCTGTAGGTGAAGAAACATGCTGCAGATTTGAATGGAAAAAATCATGTGTGCTTGCTAGTTAATGTTCAACTCATGCACGATGATAGCAAGACATCTATGTTTGAAAATTTGACGAGAATAGCTTTTGAGAGTTAGTCCTATATATAGGACGTTCGTCACACTCTCAAAGTTAAGCCATGCAGAGATTTCTATGTTTTTGAATGCTCCAATCAACGGATGCACACATTTTGAATGTTCTCCTGCAGTCTCTGTTCGCTACAATAGCGCTACAGAGGTGAATAACTGACGTATTTCGTCGCTTGATATCACATTCGCTTGACAGCTGCTGACACGAAGCAAAGAGCATCAAAAATGTAAGTATTTTTAATTCATTTTTCTTTCGAGCAAGAACTATGATGTTTGAAGATATAGGCTTGCACATAATAAGAGTATGCATGTTGTAGTAAGGCCAACATGTACAGTGACATGTAATTGACCAGGTAAAACAGGCAGATATCAGACGTAAAAAGAGAGGTAGGCATAGGACAATCTGATGATAAATCAACAAGTCATTTTCTGATGCAAATTCATTTTTCAGCCAAGATACTGGGCTCCATGAAACAGTCTGAGATAGATGCTGGTGCTTCAGCTGGTCAGTCTGGTCCTTTGACTTCAGAGGTGGTCTTATTCACGGGATTGAAGTATATGGAGAGCGAAATCTCAATGCTGACTATGACAAGGAAGTCGGAAAATCGGGTAGTGTTGTACTGAGATTGGTTCAGCATCTGCAATTACAAAGTTCTTTTTGACAACTGATTCAACTCGGCGAAATTGCAGGTATCTTTAGCCAAGAAAGGAATGCAGGCATTGGGTACCTTGAGAACGGCCAGAGCGGTGTGATAATCCACAGGTTTTGCGATCATAATGAAAATATTACTTGGCAAATTGTAACTTCGTCAATTGGTTGCTTTATAATAATATAATTATACTAACATGCGTTTGTTTGAATGAAAAATTTCCCAATATTGGCAATCGTGGGAAAATACAAGCAAGTATTTCAAAAGTAATGAGATGTAAGAGTATGATGTCTTAACAAATTAAGTGAGTTTAAATGTAGGGATAGCGCATCAGAGCATTACTTTTCTTCAGACCTTTAGGACGTTGAAAGAAATCATCCACAGGTTTTGCGATCCTAATAAAAATATATAACTTTCTTGATGTATTCGCATCTAAACTGACACGGCGTGCATCAGTATGATCTTATTGACACCATCAGAGACTGTGAATGTGAACATTTGTCATGCTAATAGTTTTCCCCACTTTATTTAGTGCATCTCTTAATTACTGAATTATTGAGTGTATTTACTATTCAATGTTTGCCACCTATGGCCTATACTGTAGAACTTATTTGATGCTACTCTGCATTTCTCTGCTGTGAAGAGAAATTTGTATTATTTGTGTACATTGCGTATCTATAGTTTAATTTATCAGTTAGCACTATACCAGAGTACTTGTGTACTTTAGTACACATGTACTCTGAACTAATGCTATGAGATTTAGTGAAATGACCTCCATTGCTGGACGGTAAACATCAAATATCACTGATTTCTAATGTTAAGTAATAGATAAGGCATACATTTGAGGTAATTATTTGCTATAATTAAATTGATTATAGCCTATTATATAATTAAAGCCGAAGGCTCGAGTTTATTATGACAAATAATGACCGAAGAAATCTATGCATTATCTGTTATAATGGATGACTTTTTCCATAGAAGTCTGCACCAGGTTAATAATTTCCAATCAAGAAAATAATTAATTACCTGCTTCGTGGAACTTATTAACCTGTGGGCATAGAAAGCCTTGCAAAATCATGCATTAAAAGTGATGGGAAGACAATTTCTAGGTTAGATACAATCTCATTGCTGGACACTTAATTCTACAACAATGATGTAGGATGTCAAATTAACATTGCTCACATGACGTCATAGAAATCTACAATACAACTAATTGAACAGTTCTATTGGTAGTTGACAGAAAGTGATGAACAACGAAAAATCATTTTATTCTATGCATGCATAGATTTCTTCACTTTACTATTCATAGATGTCATCTGTAAAGTTCTACTTTACAGTGCATGGACAACTTTACAATTTACAACTTTGGAGTAGATGAAAATCATTTTTATTGAATGCTTTGATAACAAGTATGAAATACTAGAAAAAGCAATTAAGACAAATTAGTCTTATAACATCATAAGATAATGACGACATTGCTACAATTTGACAAATTATAAACATTGGAAGTCTTTTCTTCCGTAGTAGTGACCCCGTTTCCCATCCTTTTTGACATCTCAAGTTTGGCAGCATTTGAGTTCTCTAGGTATTTCATCGCTGTATTTTCCGATTTCCAATTGAAGTGTTGCTTCATAGCCACTGAGGAAGTATTTTCTTCTGCCAGTTTATTCGCTGCAGAACGGCGTAAGCAATGGCCAGTGTACTTTTCCGGTTCAGGAAGTTGTAGATATTCAGCTTCATAGAAGCTGATTTTCCGCAAAGTATGTATGCCCATTGGCTGCTTGGTAAAGTACCATGAGCTGTCCTTTCTTTCACGGTATGTCTTGAACATTCTTCCATTTCCTACTCCACATCTACTCAGTTCATTGTCATAAATTTCAATGAATCTGCAGTAATCTTGTCTTGAGGAATGTTAAATTTATTCTTTATCACCTCTCCTTTTTGTTTACTCACTGTATAGGTAATCCACATTCCGGTGGTTTCATTAAATTCGCAGTCCTCGCGCAAAATGTTTGTAAGATCTGCGCATCGTAATCCACCGTAATATCCAACAACGAGAGCAGCCTTAATATAAATGTTTTCCCTTCATCCGGTGCATTTGTCAAGTACTGATCAATTTCTTCTTTCTTGAAGAATCTTGAAGTTTTTCGTTGATAACCACTTTCATAAGATTTCAGAAGTAATGTTATTCGAGGAAATTTCTGGAGTTTTTCGCCATAAATAGCTTGGTACTTGTTATTGATCATCGAATAGTATGTCCATAAGCTGCTTGGTGCTTGTTTCTTTTCATTTCGCAGGTAATCGAAGTATTCAATACAGTCATCTTTGGTTAGTCGATCTTGCTTCTTAGTAAATTCTAGTAATGCATTCCAAGCATCGTTGTAACGTTTTCTGCTCTTGGCTGGAGTCAAATTTTCCATTATTTCGCTGGCCGATCGCTTCATTTTGAGGAACGATTCTGTACAGAATTAGTATAGATCGTGGAGGATAGTATCCTAATGATTGTAGAATCAAATTTCAAATTCTGTAATCATAGAAATGCATCAATTTTTCATTCAATTCAATTCAATTCAATTCATCAAATTTCAAATTCTGTAATCATAGAAATGCATATAACTGCATAGAATAAAATCACATACACTCATTGGTAAGCTTTTTACAATACTCGTAAACTTTCTATGACTCGATCGCTGCGCTCTCTCGTCATAGAAAGTTTACCTCGTATTGTAAAGTGACGCTTTACCAATTTCGTGTAAATAATTATTATACAGATGACATGAATGACGTGCTAGACATGCCGGAGCGGCACTCAGCAACAAAAGTCCAGCCGGCAGTTGACAGGCATCAGCTTTCTGTTTCCATCTGTACTATAAGTAGAAATCATACAAAACTACAATAAGTCACATCGTCGTTTACGTTGCTCAGCTACTAGATTTTCTGCATCGACTTCTTGATCGAGAAATCGATTTATTTGACGGCAAAGTTCCTCAAACTTGCTGCCAGTAAACGCAACTTCTCCATCACCGCTTGAACCGCACATATTGATATAAAGGAGATCAGAAACGATCAATGGTATACCAATTCCTGGCCCACACTGTGGAGGCCAACTTTCCATCGGTCTTAGAATCAGAGGAATAATTCGCTTGCTTAGTTTATCAGCCAAATTGATCTGTAAAGGAGGTAAAGAATTTCAGTTTACCAATGAATTTTACACGATAACACAGGTAATTTGATACTAGAAGTCAGCTGCTATGATATTGATGTCATTATGGCCTTTCAAATCAAATTTAACCTGCAGTTGCATATAGATAAGTAATCGAATATTTGATTGTAGTCATGTTCAGGGATGGCCGGTAACAACCATCAGTTTTTCCACCCTTTTGTGTCAAAAACTGGCTGAAACTCTTTTCCGGCATATTATTGCCTATTTTTTACTACAGAATTGACACTTTTGACTTCGATGAACCTTGGTCATAAATTTTGAATTAAATGAACTTAAAACAATTAAAATGAACTTATCATGACTCATAATAAGATTATTTATTTGTTTTAAATTCATTTAATTCGATCAAGATCAAGCCTGTATTTTCTGAACGCATTCAGCCTCTTCAATAATTTATTTCAAATAGGCATGTAATACAAGTATAAGAATAAACGAAGGGTGTAGGCCTTAGTGATTTTGATAGTCACCCGATTACCGATTAATCGGTGGAAGGTAGCCGCGGGGCGATTGTTTCTTTTAAATTCATCTAAAATCGACGTTTTTCTTCTACAAAAAGTACGGATTTAGTTAGCGAAACTTACAGACCTGCTCAAATTAATCGGAACACCCCTCGATTGGACGAATAATTGCTTTCTATATCCTTTACATTATTATCAGATACAGTAAATGATACCCAATTCCTTCTACACTTATTGACAATATCAGTTTGGTATTCTAGCATATGTTAGGTGTGATTCATTCACTGATTGTCCGATTTCTACATACAGAAGTTACCGGTATTTGCTGTGTCGAATGAGAAGCGTTGACAGATACTAGACTTGTTGCCGATACTTTGTTCGTTGCTATGATTGGTTGGTCGCTCATTGGCTTCCGATGAATTAGAATGATAACTGGTGCATAAAACGTGCGACTTTAATACATTCAACACACGAGTTGATGCTATGGACTTGACACCTGAACAGAGAAGGAGAATCGTCACATTGCACCAAGATGCGAAAATGTCACAGAGAGCCATCAGTCGTAAAATCGGGATTCCTCTGACAACGGTCAATCGCACAATCCACAATTTCGATAAAACTGGTACCACACAAAGTAGCAAACTTGGTAGATGTGGTCGAAAGCGCAAATCATCTTTGCAACACGATCGACTCATACTTCGAGCTAGCATGCGAAATCTTAGACTTTCTTCAATGGATATCAAAAGACTACTTCCAAGTGATTTATCGTCACAAACAATCCGTCGACGGCTTCTTGAAGGTGGGAGAAAGGCTATAAAACCAGTAAAAAAGCCTTTATTGACAAAAGCTATGAGGAAGAAACGTTTTGCTTGGCTAAGGTCTACAGACATTGGACTGAAGCACAATGGAATAAAGTGAGTTTTTTCATATTTGTATATTGGTCACATAAAATCAGGACAAATGATTAGTCGCAAGAAAATTAACAGCAATTGAAGAAAAGTTACTAAATCAGGACGAAAAATATTAATAAATCATACGAACCAAGAAGTTCTTTTTCAATGCTCCTTGTTAGCCAAAATAATTATTTTTTTATTAGATAGAAATTAAATGTTTATCCTTTGTTATTAGGCCTATTAAAATTGGTTTCGACACTCTTATTTTAATCATTTTTTTCCATTTTCAGGTAATCTTCAGTGATGAATCAGTGTGGAAGTACAGGTGTCTCAACCCCGAGTGGTAAGGAAAGGAGCAGAACCCCTGAGTCCCTTACATGTCGCTCAGCGAGTCAAGCAGCCTCAAAAAGTGATGATATGGGGCTGCATGTCTGTGCACGGATGTGGTAGAATCCATGTTGTCGAAGGCACAATGCGCAGCGACCAATATATCAGTGTCTTGCAACGTCGTCTTATACCTCAAGCAAATCAGTGGTATGGAGATCAAAGCACCGACTTTGTGTTTCAGCAAGACAATGCTCCCTGCCACACTTCCAAAGCTGTAAAACGGTTTACTGAGCAGTGCGGTATTGAAGTTCTCCCTTGGCCATCAAATTCACCCGATATGAACCCCATAGAGACACTATGGGTGTCATCAAAGCACGACTTCGGCGCACACACTGACCAGTAAGCAAGAACTTATCAATAAACTTTTGGAGATTTGTGCTCGTGATGGAGAACTGCGAGACAAGCTCAACGAAACGTGTGGAAAATTGATCCGTGGTATGCCAGAACGAGTCATGTCCCTTTATAAGGCCAAAGGAGGGCATACGAAGTACTAGACATGTGAAAACCAAATTTTCTGACAATGTTTTGATACCTAGGTCTTCTAAGGATACATGCAATAAACTTTGTCTTTGTTAAATAGACGTGTTTTTCATATTATCCGAGAGTAGCATGGGTGTTCCGATTAATTTGAGCAGCACTGTAATAATAGTAAAATGCACCAAATAATAGGTGAAACAGGTCCTGAGTGTTCCATGCAAAAGGCTTTGCGATGCTAGTCTAGTCCTACGTAGAGTTGCATAATTTTGAATTTTTATCAATTGCTTTTGATTAGACTCTAGTAAGCTACTTGTTACTCGTAAAAGTACTATTGGTGACCGAAATAAACAGCAAGAAGTTTATTTCATGTGATTACATAAGCTTTTCAAAAATAGAGGCGTGGATGGACCCATCTATTTTCTAACTAGTGATGATGACATGAAAGGACAGAACTCACCCTTGTTATTATGTCGAAACGGTCTGAAGTGACTAGTAATTACTTACTAGATCATAGGACTCCACTTTGATAGATGCTAATTTCATCCGCTATTTACGGAAAATAATACAATATACAGGCCGATATTGCGCGTTGGGATTCGAACCCAGGTATTCCAGTTACACTAGTGAGTTCTCAATCACAAGGCTACAATAGCAGCTGGTCAGTTGCAAGGCGAATGGTTGCATGTCGCTGTCAACCAGAGACGAGATCGTGACATGACCAAGGACTAAATACAATTTGAAAAGCATAAAAAGTTGAGATCAGGACTTCTTCCATAGTGAAAGCCGAGTCCTGGCCTGGATTTTTAGAAACACGACCTGTCGCTCATTCGTAAGGTCATTTTCCTTGCCGTACTCTAGAATTTAATATTTCTGTTACAAGCATGGCGTTGATGCGTAATCGAGTATAATTTGTGCAGTTCCTAATCATGTCTATCATGGCGAGCGCTGAAATCATTATTTCTTCGAGATGTGACAGAATTTTCCAAGCATTTTATTGCCGAGATAATTCATTGATAACATGGAAATTTCCTTCGCGGGTGCGAGTCAGTCACAATTACGGTTTGAAAGGAAGGCACGCGTTTGCGTCTTTCGAATTATGAATACTCTACGTGGCATCTCGAATATGAAAATAAGTATGTTCACATGCAGATATACATCAAAAATTGCATTCAGTTGGTGGCTATGTATATTAGCTTTTGACTGCTCATATGACTTTGTTCTGAGCAAGAAGACATTTGAGTGAATTTTGAAAATGCATAATATAATAATTGATTGTTCAATCATAATTTGCTCCTATATTCAAATGGCTACTAATTTCAAATCAGACGGGCCTCGGCCTAAAAATCAAATCTGCAACGGGAACAAAGAATTCGGGCCTTCAAAGAATTGGCTGACGGGCCGGTCCGAAATCCCATTCTGGGTTCATCTACCCAGGTTCGACGACGTACTTATACATGATAATATGCGAGAATAACTCTTTTACTAGCATTCATAATCATTGTGAAAATCTAGTCTATGTGAGAATTCAGTTGTTGGAAAATGAATCATTGGAATGATAAAAAGAAGTTATTTGAATTTAGATTAGCATACAGTTCAATACATAATCTGTATGTGGACTGCGTTTATCTAAATATTTGAAATCTTGTCTTTCGATCAGTCACCAAATTTGAATGAAAATCAGCAAATAATCGGTCGATTACCGATTATCACTCTGATGTGCAAATAATACTTCCCAAGAATAAACTATGATAAAAATCATCACTTATTTTCAGTAATTGGAATATTTGGAAATAAACAACTTTTGACTTTAATTCAAGATAAAAGCAACAAGCGCAGCCTATGATGCTAGCTAGCAAATACATAGCTTTCCATATCGGCAAGAACTTTTACAGGTGAAGAAGTTTAGCTAAATAAGGTGACACCAAAAGACTTTCATTCTAAATGTCTCTAATTGAGTACGAAAGAAGTCGTACGCAATTCGGTACTTTCTTCTGGATTTGCGACTCGAAAAGCCGCTATAGATAGCGCGCTGATTGGCATAATGTTACTGTCATCACATTGCAATATTCCTGCTAGTGATGAAGTAGACCTAGGCCTGTTGAATCTGCTTGATAAAGGCCTATTGGATGGGACATCATGGATTGCTATTTTGCCTCGAATCCTGTAGGTTGGGCATCATATTCATACACTGTTGATACGCAAAATGGTATGTATTTAAGGCACGAAAGGTCTGCATCCATAGGTCCGGAGAGTCAATGACAACCATATGGTCCGTATTTAGAAAGGCTCCGTATTACTATGGAGTCCATTTTGAAGGTCTAAAGAGTTCCATATAGTGACTTACAGGATAAAGTGATTTAAAGATTTATGGGCCGGGAAGATGGTCATACGTTTGCTACTTACCTTCAGATACCCTATCCATAGAAAGAACAGCCGGACAGTATTCGGCAATCAGGAAGGCAATGACAGGGAGTCTACCGACAGAGAGGAATCACTAAGAGGACACTCCTATTTACGGATGAAAAGCTAAGTCGAAACAGAACACTACAGACTGAAGAGAACATGAAAATATACAGGAGTGAGTGCAATTAATATCGAAAGACGGTACGAGCCGATATGAAATATGGCTGCAGGAGAAATAACGATTGATAGAGCAGAGTGTGCAGAAGCAGAGACATGCCAAGCATACCTGCTGATCAGAGATATCAATACAAAATAGGAACCGAAGCAACGATTTGCTAAAGATCGCACGATAGACACCTGTTCCAGACATCCGAAGAGGAGAGATGCACTGAGTACTGCCGATACCTGTATGCGTAGATGTTTGATTATGACAACGCAGTAGTGACGGAACTTGAAGACTTGAACACTCCAAGACGACGACAGAAATGGCGAAATACTCGGGTGTGAAGTCGAAACAGCGACCAAGAGAACAAAGCCACACAAGGCTCACAGATGGCATCAGAGGAAAGATGCTACATGCAGGTGGAGTAGAATTGGCAGAAGAGCTGCTCATTTCATGCAGTCAAGCTAATGCAGATTGGTCCATTTTTCTATGTTTATGCAGTCAAGCATAGTCTGAAGAGAAAGTTCCTCATGAATGGAACAAGTCGGTCATAGTGACGCTGTCAAGGAAAGGAGATCAAAGCATCTGCAGCAACTACTACACCTACCTCTGATAAACCACATGTGCAAAGTGGTTTTGCTGATCATCCTACAGCGTCTGAAAACTTCTGTCGAGCCATTCTTGGTAAAAGAACAAGCAGGCTACCATAGAGACAGTAGTACTGTGCATCAGATCCTGCTGATGATGGTCTGCTTCATCGATTTCTCCAAGGCTTTCGGCAACATTCGACAAGATGCCATGTGGGCAGTACTGAAATCATGCGGAGTGGATGCTAAGATCATCCACATTTCGAAGAGAATGTACTACAGCGCCAAGACTGCAGTTAGACTCGGAAATGAAACTGGTAACTCGTTCAGAAAAGGATTCCAGACAAGGCGATCCCCTGTGACCAGTTATTTTGCTTTGTATAACTGGAATGTGCTATAACAGTGCGCTGGGGGTGTCAATTCAGGGACGGCCTATCAACAACCCAAGCCTTGCCGATGATATAACACTTTCGGATGAAAGTTGGTGCGAACAGGAGAATAGCCTCAACTTCGTTTCTTCAGATGCAGGAAGATGTGGCCGTAAGATCAACACCGATACAACGACGGGATTAGTGATAGTGGAGACAAGTAAAAAAATCAGAGCTTTCGACCAACAGTGCAATCGAAGCAGTCCACAAGTTCACTTATCTTGGAATCACGACAAATTGCGAGGGATGTGCTATGAAATTCGTCAGCGCATTGGCATGGCGAGGGATAGCATTCAGGGGCCACCTCATAGAAACGGTGTTATATAGTGAGTTGGTAAGTGACAAGCAAATTTCAATGGGTGAGTGACACTGCTAGACATTTCTTAGCCTAACAGTGTTTCTGTGCGGTCGCGCCAGAGCGTTAGCAGGTTTTGTCGAAATATGGAGGAGTCACGTGATTAGCACAAGAACTGTAATGCACGGTGTTGTAAGAGTGTGTTTCTAGCGTGCTGATGCTTACTTCGGACACCAACAAATGATTTGACCTCCTCGCAAATCAAACAATGTGAGCAAAATGATTTCGCGGACCAATACTCTGGTTAGTTAGTAGTTCTAACCACTGCATTACAACTTTACCTCACGAAAATTATTCATGAGAACTCATGAAATTTAATGCGGATTCATGAGAGCTCATGAGATTTTTATGAGTCTCATGATATTCTCACAAGGAAATATTTAACTCATGATGTTCTCATGACGCTTTGATCGCGTTCATGAGAAAATCATGAGCATTTATGAGTTCTTCGTGAAAATGAGCTTATAAGTAGTAAGTTATGCATGCTAGCCGCGAAAGGAAATAACCATAAGAAAGCTTATTCAATCGATCAAGATCCAGAAGATTAGTCTATAAAAGATAAAAATAAAAATATATAGGATATATCATGGCGATGTGCAACAGCATTTTCGAAATGATGCTTATATAATTTGACTTTGCAATTATCATTACTATGCAAGATGTTGTAAATAGACAATCAAAGTTAAACATAAGATCATGATAAATAGCGGTCTTTTTTTGCGAATACTGAAATAGCATTGTGGACAAGCATGGCAATGCTTTGGGGCAATGTGGCTAGGCCAAGAAAACTTCAATAACTATATGAAATCATATAAGATCACGAAATTTGATGAGATATTTCATGCGAAAACGTTTCAAATCCGCATTAAATTTCATGAGATATATGAGTAATAATCTCATAAAAAATCGAGGAATTTTCGTGAAGGTTTTGTTGTAAATGAACGAGGTTTCAAAGTGAGCAAAAAGGAAGTGAGTGACTTAAGTGTTTCAGTTGAACTGATAGGCATAGCGTAAAATTTTTAAATGAACAGGTGAACTGAGTGAGTGGACAAAATAACGCTGTTGAATGAGCGATGAACTGAGTGACCTGAATAAATGGGCGCATTCTAATGCACTGGTCACTTGCATCCTGGAACGATCTTTTGCATTCAAGCTTCGAATATTCATCTACTTACGATGGAATGATAATTTGCACCGTAATAAATGAATTTTACTCTTCACCAATAGATGAAATAATGAAAGAAAAAGAATATTGTACTTCAAAATGCGACAAAAAAAGTTTTCTCAGTTTAGATTTGTCATAGAATGCTTTTACAATTAAAATGAACGAAACTCAGTGGCTATCACATGGCAGCTGGAATTTAAATGCTTTCAATCTTGAGCGCATATTTTCACATTTTTTCTATAATCATTAAAATATGATTTTCTTTTTAAGATGATTTTATTCAAATATAATATTATCGTTTTTGCAACTACAGCACTACACAAACGGCATGCAAATAGGAGCATTTTTATAGTGAAAATCACTCTTAGCACTGTTTTCAAAAAATACATGTAGTCTGCCACTTGCAGTTATCATTGATTATTCTTGCTCAACTTTTTAGCTGCAATTTTGCATCACCAAAAATTACGAAAATAACTTGTGTTGGAATATCACAACTTTTAGCGCATAAGAAGCGGACTATTTTGGTAAGTCAATTTCATTAATAGCCAACTACATGCCCTAACAAAGGCGACAGCTAAACAGCTAATAGAGCAACTGAGTAAATACTTAGTAATTGACACTACTTAAAACCATCTAAAAACAAAACTAAGGCACAATCACGATCGTCTTGGTAGTATGAAAAGTAAACATGGACAGCTGTTTTCCCAATTACGATTTTGTCCACATCGAGTTTTAGCACCTATGGCTGTTTCAGTTTTCTCAATGTATTAAAGTTTTACCCATATAGTTCCAATCGCATTCTGTGCATTCATTGAGATACACTGCGCTACATTGTTTTCCAAGTGCTTGTCTTTTCTCAAATGGTCACTCAACTATCTGTAAGTACTAGCAAAAATCATTTGACAAGGAAAAGAGAAGCGCCAGGAAAGCAATGTGTAGTTTGAAGCAATGAATTCACAGAATACGATTGGAATACTGTGAGTGAAGCTTTCATACTTCCAGATTTATTTATCCTATGTTTTCTCAGAATTCCCAGACTTTCCGGACCCGCGGACACCCTAAACTTAGATATATTTTACAGATTGCTCAAAAAATCGAAGGAGTGATGAAATTATTTGGAATTTTCATTTTCTTAGCCTAATTAATAACCTTCTGTATATGACCATCAACTGGCCTAATTCAATGTACGCTATCAAGCTACCCAAACTCCATAGTGAGGTGTTTATCGCATTAAATATATTAAAAATGGGTCTTAATTGAGAAGTCAAGTGTTTTCATGTAAAGGCGCGAGAAGCATCCACTTTGAGAATATGTATTATGAGAGTCTTCTTCACTATATAAACTTGACGCATTCACATCCTCTTGGGTGGAAGGCATGCATGGCAAGGTGCATGCCAGTATTTTGCTTCAGATTCGTGATTGGGTCGGCACCCCAACAAATGTCGTGAGAATTTATTCGCTGTGACCAACCTTACAAATTTCGCAAATATGCAAAAAATGCATTTTTCTGAATATACCTGGCCAAGGTGGTTTTAAAGAATATACCATGACTTATTTCTTTTCCTTATATTTAGTAATTGTAATGCAATTATGACTACTTTTGGATAAAAACCAATATTAATTCTCTCTTAAGAAAGACTTTATGTTGCATACAAAAAGATAACTAAAACATAAAAGCGAAGTGAGTAAGTAAGCGCTCAAACAAGAAAACGTTTAATATTTTTATGTCTTGAAATTGGTTTTGAAGTTGTAATCTGGCAAAAGACTATTCGGTGCCATTTCTCCTGATATTTTGGCAGAGCCGGCTCCGAAATAGTGACGGGATTATACCCTAGTCCAACATGAGCGTACGTCTGTATAGACCTGATATCTCAAGAAACAATATTTTTGTGCCTTCACCGCCAAAAAGTTAAAGAAAAGAAATCAACTGTCTCTAAAAATCTTTTCCATGCTCTTGCTTTTGACCTACCTCTCGATAACAGTTTCTGGACTTTGTATAGCCAGGAGTAAAGCAAGCAATGAACACGACACACCCCTGTACACCTTGTGTTATCTCACTATAGAGCTCCTGTCCACCACCCATTCTTTCTGTATCCATCCAACATTGAAATCCTCTTTCTTCAAGGCTAGTACGCAAGTTTATAACCGTTCTCTGGATGCTCCATTCGTATGAAATGAATATTTTTGGTCTTTCACTATCATCTGAAATCCACAGATAAGGATACAACACAATTGTCTATAAAAGAAAGTAAAAGTTCTTAACTAACCAAAGCTCCATCGTAGGTAACTGAAAGTGACAACAGTACAATAGGCCTACTTCAAATTATATATTCCTGCTATGCATGTATTTTTCATCGTACTGCATACAAACTATATATAAAGTTTTAAACATTTTTTATTTATTCTCGTTGTAGTACGTCGTGGACCGGATCATGACAGCACCAGTTGACATTTTACAAAATGCTTCGCCTTCATTGCAAGATCGCGAAATGAAAATTATGTAGCATGCAATAATACACAATATTTTGACTCAAGGTGTTACCATTGGTTGCTACAGATGGATTCACGAAACTCAAACAGACTAAAGATCGTTCATTCTGGATTATCAAAAAAAACAGGAGATGCCAAAATTTCGTTATGGTCCGGCAGTCAGAGCGAGTTTCTGCAGGGAACGAGGCCGAAAATGAGACTTTCACAGAATGATGTGCACCTCATAGTCCGGCAGCCAGAACGAGTTTCTGCAGGGAACGAGGCCGACAATGAGACTTTCACAGAATGATGTACACCTCATATTCCGGCAGCCAGAGCGAGTTTGTGCAGGGAACGAGGCCGACAATGAGACTTTCACAGAATGATGTACACCCTATGCCTGCTACGAATCTCCACGTCTGCCGAGTTCTAGTTGGATCGAAGAAAAACACATTCCAATGGGTCGAAGATGGCAGTTTTGGCTAAAATCAAATTTTCTACGTTTTCTCTTATCAATTAAAAAGTAATCAGTCTAAAGCAATAATGATTAAGTCTCTTATCATTTCCATGAACGTTTGTAGCAATGAAAGCTACACTCTCAGATTTGACAAGTTTCCTACTACCGGCAACCACCAATTCCACTTTATCCACATTGAACCACATTTTCGCATACCTCAAGATATTCCATGTCAAAAATTATGGTTCTGTGCTTTGTACTTTTCAGTTGATAAGAGAAAACACAGAAAATTGCATATTTGCCGAAAAGTTCAATCAGTGTCTCTTTGATCCTGTCTGACAAGAAGATGAACTAACTAGCAGTAGGCAGACGTGCAGAAACGTAGTAAGCATCGGACGTACATCATTTTGTGAAGGTCTCATTGTCGGCCTCGTTCCCTGCAGAAACTCGTTCTGGCTGCCGGAATATGAGGTGTACATCATTCTGTGAAAGTCTCATTTTCGGTCTCATTCCCTGCACAAACTCGTGTTGGCTGCCGGACTATGAGGTGTAGGGCCTATATCATTCTGTGAAAGTCTCATTGTCGGCCTCGTTCCCTGCAGAAACTCGTGCTGGCTGCCGGACTATGAGGTGCACATCATTCTGTGAAAGTCTCATTGTCGGCCGCGTTCCCTGCACAAACTCGTGCTGGCTGCCGGACTATGAGGTGTACATCATTCTGTGAAAGTCTCATTGTCGGCCTCGTTCCCTGCACAAACTCGTGTTGGCTGCCGGACTATGAGATGTACATCATTCTGTGAAAGTCTCATTTTCGGTCTCATTCCCTGCACAAACTCGTGTTGGCTGCCGGACTATGAGGTGTAGGGCCTATATCATTCTGTGAAAGTCTCATTGTCGGCCTCGTTCCCTGCACAAACTCGCTCTGGCTGCCGGACTATGAGGTGTACATCATTCTGTGAAAGTCTCATTGTCGGCCTCGTTCCCTTCAGAAACTCGTTCTGGCTGCTGGAATATGAGGTGTACATCATTCTGTGAAAGTCTCATTGTCGGCCGCGTTCCCTGCAGAAACTCGTGCTGGCTGCCGGACTATGAGGTGTACATCATTCTGTGAAAGTCTCATTGTCGGCCTCGTTCCCTGCAGAAACTCGTGCTGGCTGCCGGACTATGAGGTGTACATCATTCTGTGAAAGTCTCATTGTCGGCCTCGTTCCCTGCAGAAACTCGTGCTGGCTGCCGGACTATGAGGTGTACATCATTCTGTGAAAGTCTCACTGTCGGCCGCGTTCCCTGCAGAAACTCGTTCTGACTGCATGCCGGACTATGAGGTGTACATCATTCTCTGAAAGTCTCATTTTCGGTCTCGTTCCCTGCAGAAACTCGTTCTGACTGCCGGACTCACAGTCATCCGGTGATGGCTCACAGGGCGGAATGGAAGATAGTGTGTAGCCGATGAAAGCAACGAGGTCGCCGGTGACAGCAAAGGGGGGGGCTGGTGAAAACAATGGGTTGACAGTAGAAGCCAAAGGGGCGCCGATGATAAGTAAAGGGGAGCTGGTGACAGCAAAGGGGGCACCAGTAGAAGTCAGGGGAGCGCCGATGAAAGCGAAGGGGGTGCCGGTAGAAGCCAATTAGTGCTGATAAAAGCTGGGAGTGCACCGTCGAAGCAAGAGGGCGCCGGTGAAAGCTATGGAGACGGCGATTAAAACTAGTACTATGCCGATACAGCTTCATGGATTGTAACAAAAACGATTTTTGTTCTACACAACACCTTTTCAGTACTAAGTAGGCAAAGGGGGCGAAGCCGAAGGAATCACATCCCTGCCTGATAGTTTGCCTGAGGTAACCCTGCCTCGTAAAACCGCAGAACCGAGCTTTGCAACCAGATGTATGCCAACTTCTGTTGCTCCTTCAATTTATCAATTTCTGCATGTTAGTATAGCTCGAAAACTAATTTCATGTCATCAGATATTTAGCCTGCCGAGAGACAGGTATATTCACTTTACGTACCAAACTTCTGATTGCTTTGTCACTGCGCCGGATGCTAGCACGCATATAATTTTCCCAAAATATTGATGTACACTTCAACAGCTACAGATTCTTGACGTAAGGCGACTTATTTTAAGTTACCATAAAACCTGCAATAGACCGCCACCCCACAGAGATAGATTTGTTTGCCTGTGGGTTAGTCTAGAGTGGATATTGTTCTATCCCAGCCGTTGTATGCAATGGTAGCAAGCGATATAGATTGACATAGATATTCGTCTGTCTCTGGCTTGTGTGACCGCCACCATGTAATAGGCAGTCACCCTGTAATAGACTGCCACGTCATATATTTCGACACCATTAGTAGTGACTAGACCTACCAAGATATTTGCTAACGTGAGGCCTGTCCGATAAGTGATGTGTTAGTTGCATTTCTTCATGTGGTTTTGACTTCCTCATTATGAGCAATTGCTTTCAATTGATCATTAAGTGCCTGTGATACTAATCACGATTTGTGTTGCTGGTCATCTTGTTTTCTTTAAAGATAGTCATCATGCATGTGTGAGTTGCTGGATAGATATAGTAAGCGTACGGACAAAAGAGCAGGGGGACAAGAGAGCAAAGACAATACAACAGGAAGACAAGAGAGCAAAGACAATACAACAGGAAGACAAGAGAGCAAAGACAATACAGCAGGAAGACAAGAGAGCAAAGACAATACAGCAGGAAGACAAGAGAGCAAAGACAATACAACAGGAAGACAAGAGAGCAAAGACAATACAGCAGGAAGACAAGAGAGCAAAGACAATACAGCAGGAAGACAAGAGAGCGAAGACAATACAGCAGGAAGACAAGAGAGCAAAGACAATACAGCAGGAAGACAAGAGAGCAAAGACAATACAACAGGAAGACAAGAGAGCAAAGACAATACAGCAGGAAGACAAGAGAGCAAAGACAATACAGCAGGAAGACAAGAGAGCAAAGACAATACAACAGGAAGACAAGAGAGCAAAGACAATACAGCAGGAAGACAAGAGAGCAAAGACAATACAGCAGGAAGACAAGAGAGCAAAGACAATACAGCAGGAAGACAAGAGAGCAAAGACAATACAGCAGGAAGACAAGAGAGCAAAGACAATACAGCAGGAAGACAAGAGAGCAAAGACAATACAACAGGAAGACAAGAGAGCAAAGACAATACAGCAGGAAGATAAGAGAGCAAAGACAATACAGCAGGAAGACAAGAGAGCAAAGACAATACAGCAAGAAGACAAGAGAGCAAAGACAATACAGCAAGAAGACAAGAGAGCAAAGACAATACAGCAGGAAGACAAGAGAGCAAAGACAATACAGCAGGAAGACAAGAGAGCGAAGACAATACAGCAGGAAGACAAGAGAGCAAAGGACAAAAGAGCAACAGATACAAACCAGATACCAGTTGCTCCGACAATGGTGACAGATGAACAATTGAGGATGCGGTGTCGTGGGGGTCATTTTGGAGCAAATGCAAGATTCAATATAGAAAAGATGCAAATACCTGGGCTTCATCATAGAACGTACACCATAGAGTCGTACACCAGGAGATTCGTAATGCAAAGATGCAACTTTTTGTTTAGATATTATAGGATTGTTATTTCTGCAATAAATTTCGATTACAACAATCGCATGAAAGTCTTTCACAGGTTCTATGGTTTTTATCAAACTGCTATTACAATAATAATAAATTGCAACAACTGTTCATCTTTAGAAAGTATACAACCATAGTCAACCACTGTTCTGTTACAGGCCTAAAGGTGCTGTGATTACGCATGCCCAGACGTACTACAGTATTTTCAATGTCCAAGTCCGTCCTAGTCCTTGATTATCATGGACTATCGGATTTCTCTGGTGTATAAAATCATAAGCATTCAACAACGATCCCAAAAGGACAAAATATCACGCTTATTTCTTAAGTTATAAAGTTATGAATGCATCATCTAATTTTCCCATGGGGCATAGTGGAGGGTATTTCATGCATGCAATTTTCAAAAAGTAATCAACAGTTTAACCCTTTCATGTTTACATTATTTGAAAAAAATTGTCTTCAAATGCAATTTGCGGGCGTTCTAGGGACTGTACGAAGTCGCGAGAGCAGCCATTAGAATCACATTGATTTCTTCTTTCGTTTAGTTATAATGTTTTGTCATTTAGGGATCAAAATTGCAATTTTGCAATCAAAAGATGCGGGTCAAAATGTTGTCAAATGGACATGTAATACTAGGGCGGTCAATAAAGTCAAAAAAGTAAAAATACGGTCAAAATAAACAAATGAAGTCAATATAGTCAATAGAGTAAAAATAAGGTCAAATGTAGTCAAAAAGTTTAAATAAGACAGTATATTTTTCAGGAGTCTGGTCTTCCCAAGCGCTATTTTTAGACACCTGGCCTTCCTAAGCGCTATTTTTAGATCTGGGTTTCCCGAACTCTTTTCAATCAAAACAAAAAGCTAAGCTAATGGGACACCAAATATTCTGGCAAGGATTTCAACGCACATAACTACATCTTTTTGTTAACTGACACTGACTATCTTCGATTGTTCGAAATGCCCAAGACAGCTGAAAGTGATGCATCCAAGTGCAAAAGAGTTGCTTGCCAACATCCTCAAGAATTTAAAGTAACACCAAGGAGTGAACTTTTCTGTGTGCTTTGTGAATGCCCGGTGAAATACGCGAAACAGTTTATGATTGACAGTCATCGTCAAAGTAACAATTAACTCGTTGTTTAAGAGGCATTCCTTCTCTTCGTGAAGAACTTTGTATTTGTGGCCTCAATAATAAAATGTGTTTCTTTAATTAAAACAAGTAACGTTTTCTTGTGAGTCTGAAATGATGTTTTCTTTGGTTAAACAAAACTGAATTAGGTAAAATGATTGGGTAAAAATTTTACATTTAAGTCAAAATTTTAGGTAAAAATTTACTAGAAAATAAAGTCAAAATTCGTAATTTTTTAGGTCAATAAGAAACCGCCCTAGTAATAACAAATTCATCATGAGTTTAGATATCCTTTTGCATCACAATCAGCGATTTCGATAAAACAGGTAAGCTAGCATAATTCGAAATAATGAATGTTAAGTGTCCTATCTGTGAGTTTGACTGAACTCTAGTTAAATGGCTTCAGAATGGATTGGGGCAAATGAGAAAACTGAATTCATATAATTCATTCACGCTCTTACCTTGTCGGGAATTTGTTGGAGTGGCTGGCATAGGCTCAACATGCATCAAATGAATAGTTTCCCCTCCTTCAATTTTGTAGTACGACAGGCTACGAATATCGTCGAGTTGTTTACGATTGAATATCAAGAGCTGCTCATTACAAGGTATGTCTTCCTTGCCTTGAATGTTAAGTTTCACTTCCTTAATTGTAATGGCTGGATTTACCGGTAGTATTACGTTTCTACCACTTAGGGTTTCCACGAAAATGTACATTCTTTCCTTCAAATCGACAACATGAATGGTAGATTTACTAGGAATATTGTATTCTGACAACATTCGATCATCATCAAGATTTTTGTCTGCGAAAAAACAACCGCATCTGATCCGATTGGATACTTTCCACATCTTCAATCTTCTCTTTCACTCTTCTAATGGTGTCAGATAGTTCCACTTTCACAGTTATTGTCTTATCGGTGACCGTTTTCACAAAGACGTATGCCTCATCCTCCGTACCAAAGTCAAGTCTGATTTTTGATTCAGATTGAATACCATAATCTGACAACCTTTGAACATCTTCCATATGGGTTCCAGTAAATGATATTCGCTGGTGTTCAGGAGGGACACCTATTTTATCCAGAATCACTTCCTGTATGTCTCTAATCGTATCTGATGGATCCACTTCGACAGCAATAGTCTTTCGAGGAGACACTTCCACGAAGATGCACATTTTCTTTTTTGACTGAAGTGAAAGATGAAGTGTGTCGTTCCCTTTAACATTGTAGTGAGACAACATTCGCTCATCAACAAGTTGACAATGAGAAAATGTGAGAATTTGTTGTCTAGGATGAATGCCTAATATGTCCTGAATCTGAACTTTCAGCATCTTAATCGAAGTCGATGGCTTCACCTCCAAAGCGATTGTGGTTCTGCCTGAAACTGTCTTCACGAAGATTTCCATTCCTTTTTTCGAGCGGCGAGTTAGATACAGCGTAGAATCACTCGGAAAATGATAATCTGATATCGTCTTTTTATTTTCAAGCGATACACCAGCGAATACGAGTCGCTGTTCAGCGATCGGAATTGTCGTCTTTTTTTGTATCTTTGTTTTTAGACTTTCAATCGAAGCAGACGGCTTAACTTTCATGGGGATAGTAAAACCATCACTCAATTCAACAAATAACTGGATTTTTATCCGCAAGTACAGTGTTGATTCATCCTGAATGCCATAATCCAACAGTGTTCGTCCTTCAGATAGTTTGCTATCATTGAGAAGGATTTGCTGCAGATTTGAAGGAATTCCTCTTTCATTATGAATCTCTTGCTTTACAGACTGAATTGTGTCATGAGCATTTACATATAAAATAAGAGTTGAACCCGAAGGATCCACTATACCGATTTGTATTAGGAGTAGCAAATTGATTTGATCTCCAACCTGAATGCCGCAATATGACAGTGTATCGCTATCATCAAGTTGCTTGTCAGCGAATGTCAGTCGCTGCTTCTTTAGAGGAGTTTGAGTCTTCGTTTGAATCACTTCTTTCAAATTTTTGATCTTATCTGATAACTCTACTTTCAAAGTAATGATGCCATCATCGATTCCTTTAATAAAAATAGGAATTCCATCTGTCAGCGTGTAACAAATTTGAAGTGTAATTTTGCCATGAATAATGTCCATTTCAGATAATACTTGACAATTTCCAAGTTCACCGCCGTCGAATTTAAGGTGATATTCTTCTTGTGGGATGCCTGCGATGTCTTCAATCTCCTGCTTAATTTCTTCAGCAAATGAATGACATGAGCATGAATTAAGATCAATTAATCCTCCTGCATATGTTCTCACGGAAACTTGGCAGCAATTGTGACGAAGTGTGGAGCCATCTCGAATATTGTAGTCTGACAATGTTCTAGCATCTTCAAGCGGTTTGCCAGCGAATATCAATCGCTGCCGATCAGGAGGAATCCCTTCCTTAAAATGAATCTCAGCCTTGACGCTCTCGATGGTGTCAGATGGTTCCATATACAATGTTAAAGTCCTGCCAGGAAAAGTCTTGACGAAGATTTGCATTTCACCTCTAAGACTGAGAACAAGTTCCAACTCGCTCTCATTTTGAATATTGTAGTCTGACAATGTTCTACCATCTTTAAGTTCTTTTCCATCGAATATCAATCGCTGCTGATCAGGAGGAATCCCTTCCTTATCATGAATCTTATACTTGACGTTCTCGATGGTGTCAGATGGTTCCATATACATTGTGATGGTCTTGCCGGTAAGAAACTTGATGAAGATTTGCATACCACCTTTAGGACGGAGAACAAGATGTAATGTTCTCTCCTTTTGAATATTGTAGTCTGACAATGTTCTAGCATCTTCAAGCGGTTTGCCAGCAAATATCAATCGCTGCTGATCAGGAGGAATCCCTTCCTTATCTTGAATCTTATACTTGACTCTCTTAATGGTGTCAGATGGTTCCACATCCAATGTGATGGTCTTACGGTAAGAGTCTTGATGAAGATTAGCATTACACCTCTAAGACGGAGAACAAGTTCCAACTCGCTCTGCTTTTGAATATTGTAGTCGGACAATGTTCTACCATCTTCAAGTTGTTTTCCATCGAATATCAATCGCTGCTGATCAGGAGGAATCCCTTCCTTATCTTGAATCTTATACTTGACGTTCTCGATGGTGTCAGATGGTACCACCTCTAATGTGATGGTCTTGCCGGTAAGAAACTTGATGAAGATTTGCATTAAAGATGATGACCAATGAGAATGTTCTCCTTTATATTGGATATCGGAATATTTGGAAGTTTCTTCAAATTCACGTTAGACACTTTTTCTGTCATCCAATTAACTGTTCTCTTTGTAAATTTGATCTTTTCCTGAAACTCCCTTATTGATCCCAGATGATGCATCAATCCCAAAGCAAATGCGCCTTTCTTCAGAACTATTTTCTCTTTGTAGTCCAATGATTGTTTCACAGCAGCACTGCAAGATAAAATAAGAGCACGAAATTTCTACTGAAAAAGTGATGTTTACACATATTTCGTTTAGAAAAAAATAGTTTCAGAAGAACACATGCCGAGAATTCAACAGAGTATTTTGCATTATTGTGGGAATCTACCACTGCACAGATCCTGCATTATCTTTTGTAGTAGAAAGATGTCACAATAACGGATATTTGAGTTATTTCCTTACATGTAGTATGATTCAACATTTGCCAAGACAACCAATGCAATAGACCGAGAAATAGCACAAACGAGAGTTGCAATGGAGTACTACAACTTCTCTTTATTGTGCCCTCAGAATAGCATTTATAAGAAGGATTTCCAACTTTTGGATGGAAAATGTTCCCCGCCCCATGAGTGCGTGAAGTTCACTCAAGAAAGCACATAAAAAATTTGAACTACCAGCAGAAGTTCATAATCTCCCATAATCACCTCTCCCTTTTGTTGAGTTGCAGCTGTCGTATAAATATTGTGTCCTGCCATTTGTATCTTCATCCATGATTATAACGCTTGAATAGCGATCGAAAGCTCGGAATAAACTTTACTTCCTACATTGTGGCTTTTTCTATTTTGACTTGACTCGAGTGGCATTACTCTCGCCTGCATCTAACTAATACGAAGAGGCGCATTATCTCATTTGCTAAAAACGACAAACAAGCTGGATATTTGACAGCTAAAAGATTGAATGAACTTGGAAGTACAAATGGAAAAATAGCAAAAAATACATTTGAAATGCAAACTCTATCCAAAATGCAGTACGGTGGAGAATTTTACCTTTATAGCAAACTGAGATTGAATAAAATAATTCCAAGTTTACAAACGTTTCTATCATTTGACAACTACAACAGCAAACACCTTCGCGGACGATCTGGCTGTCTGGACGTCGGTGGGGGAAGGGAAGGCGAAGCTGTTGTGGGCTGCGAGGATGGTAGAGGAATGGGTCATGAGGGCGTCAGTGGAGAAATGTTCGGCAATACTGCACTCCATAGACAGGAATGAGAAGGGGTTGTCGTTGTGTACGGTGGAAGGGAGCTGAAGAGGGGAAAGTTGCCCTGTTTCCTGGGGGTCACCTGTGACGTGGGGTTCACCTTCAGGGAACAGGTCGACTAGGTGGTGAGGAGGGCGCGGTCGGACATCAGGTTGATGAGCGGGTCAGTGAATAGGAGTAAACAATCAAGGTAAGGAATGCAGTCACCTCAGAGTAGGGATATATAGGTAGAGTGTCGACTCAAGAAAGTGTGTGTATACAGCGAAAATTTTTATATCAAAAGATTCAGTTTTTTGCGGAGACAATCAAGGTAAACAATCTGCAGTTACTATGAGAGAACAAAGACATGCCTTTGCTAATGTGTTTTGGTTTGAACCTTCGCTCACCTGACAATGTCTTTGTGTGCTTTTGCTGAAATGAGAAAAAATGTTAAAGAAGTTTGAAAAAGAATTATTGAACTTGTTTTAATGAAGCTTAAATATTCGCACTCCTTATATCACAAGGATTCTGAAGATACCAACCATGAACAGTGTTGATAACAACGAGAATAGAACATTTTTAGCCCAAAAAGTCATGATTTTGTGATAACTTCACGATGTCAGTGATCTTTTCCTATTTCACCAATTTTGATGACCAGTGTATCTCAAAAGACAACTCAGAAAATGCTCTTTCTCCCCGTGCCTGATTCATTATCATGCTTACATGTTCTCTTTCTTGCGATTTGAAAATTGAGTGATTTTCATATTTTAGTACTGCTCAGCAAATACAATAATGGATGCAAGTCTACCGTAGCTTATTTTAAAGCAGAGAATACAATCTCTCGAATGATGTATGGCACGCTGTTGTACAACAAGATTGGAAGGCATGAGAGTCGATTGAATTTAGCGGAAAATAGATGGTCCGTTTTTTGTGATCAGCCATGTAATTAATTGTTTGGAATCAACACAATTCGATTGTACGAAGATGTCTAACTCTTAACTTGAAACGAAATTGTCTCGGACCATTGTTGAAAATGACATGAATGGAAATCACTATTTAGTGGTAAGAACAGGAAGTTATGGAAATAGAAAATACAAAGAAAGAATATGCAACCTTCGTGATGATGGAACAATAGAAGCTGTATTTCATTTTATTTGTGAATGCTTGATGTATGACGATATCAGGTCACAATTCTCTCAATTTTTTATCGATCTTACGAAGCAGAATTTCTATGGAATGTTCCAGAACAGAAAAATAAATTTTTTATCTGAAGTTGACTAGAATGGAAATTGACTCAAGGTTGCGGCACAGCAAGAGGAACTAAAGCTGTATTCACACTTCTACCGCGCGGCATGCTGTCTAACGCAAATGTCGTACATCATGCCGCATTACTGTAACAGCAAAATTGTCGCACAGCAAATTGGTTGCTGTCCGGCAAGATACGACAATGTTGTCCGGCATAGTTACTGATTGCAGTTGTGACCTTGTTCATACATTCATATTATTGTGCGACAATTCGACAGTCATAGAATTTGAGCATGGATTCGATTTTAGTGATGCATTGGCTGTGAAAGAAGAGACGAGGTGTATGGCGATGGGATTTTCGACCTCTGAACATACGTCAAAATATCAGAGGTGGCGGTTGTTTCGTGGATGAGATGCGAGAAATGGATCCGGAGGTTCACTTTATCTACTTTCGCATGTCAAGAGAAAAAATTGACGAACTTTTCTGCATCACGATCTGACGCACCGGTATCCTATCAGCAGCCGCATCCGATGGCGTTGACTCTACGTCTATTTCTCACGGGGAATTCCCAACAAAGTGTGGCCCACAGCTTCCGTTTGGGCAAATCCACGGTATGTAGTATCTTCCGTGAAATATTGATAGCAATTCGAAGTGCTTTGCAAACTGACTACCTCCACCCATGGAAGACTTCGAGGAGTTAGCGAAGGAATTCTTGATTTACTGGAATTTCCTTTCATGTGTAGGAACAGTGGACGGAAACATGTTGTCATAGCAACACCCTACAATTCTGGTAGCCGTTTATAACTACAAGCACACACATTCTATCGCCTTGATAGCAATTGTTGACGCAAATACATCTTTCGATTCGTGGAAATTGGTCGTTGTGGCAGAGACAGTGATGCTGGTATTTGGCAAGACTGGGATGTGAGAAAAGTTCTTGAGAATGATGAGTTGTATATTACCGCCGCTGACGTTCTACCCCGTGCCATCGAAAAAGTGCCTCGCGTGTTTGTGAGAGATGATGCGTTTCCTATTCGCCCTTACTTAATGAAGCCATTCACAGGTCAAACTTTGTCAAACGGAAAAGAGATTTTTAGTTATCGTCTCAGCAGGGCTTGTCGAGTTTTGGAGAAGGCCTTTGGTATTTTGCCTGCCCGCTTTGTCTGCTTTGTTTGTCTTTGTTGACGCCTTTTGTGTGCCTCTTTTTCCCATTGCATTTCTTTTAGCCCGGGCTGACTCAAGCAACTGTCGCGAAGTTCAAGTTCACAGTCAGCGGGATATACAATGGGGGCCACGTCACGGGTCATTGGTGGATCAATTTGCATTAGTTAAATTAAAATGATGCAAGTAAAGTTTACCCCGACAGAATGTCTGCGGTTGGGTGCATGTTCCTGGTCCTGACACTCCTCCTCATGCAACGGTAAGGAGAATGGGATCAGTCACCATGTTCGCACGATGGTGCTGTGGTCTGTCCACGGGTGTCCTCACTCAATCAACCAGATGACATAATCGCTGACGCAGCTGCAGATGCAGGATGTCTCTCTTTTGCTCATGTCAACTCCTCCATAAAAGAAGTTAAACAAAAAAGGTACAGGCAGTGTTACAGGAATATGCCCGCGTAGATGAAGCAGCACAGTATCCAGCTGATCAGGAGCAGGAGAAGTACATCTGGACAGGCTTGAAAAAGAAGTTGTAGTCGCTCAGAGGTGAGAAGTGCAGGAAATACTAACAGGGTGTTCACCCTATCTGAGGAAAAAAATTCACGTACCACTATTTCAGGCCTACTTGCCCGGCAAGCGACAGTTGGTTGAGTCAAAATCATTCAAAAACACTACCCGCAGCAACTGCTCAAAGAGATGCAGTAATGAGATCTTTACAGTAAAAAGATAGTTCTTCAGAAGTATCTTGTATACACACTGCACACATAATAATATAAGTGCATTCGATGCTGTTTTCAAGCCATCATTTCACAAATAAATGGTATTTTTGGTCACTCAATAATCTCTAAATACAACATAATTAACGACTATAAAAATCAAAGGGTAATAATAATAGGGTTTGTGTTTTTAGATTTCTAGAAGCAGATTCGTAGCTCTGCAGGTCGCCATGTTTTGATGTTTATAGTTCATGGTGATATATCGTACGATAACTCCATCAGACTGAGCTAAAACATGATCCAAGTCAATTAAATGACTGAAGCCATCCATACATTATCTAGCACTCAAAATCTGAAACTGACAACAAGCTGGAACGACACAGTCTCACCATTTTTCACCACGCATGCATTTCTATCTGAAAGTAATACAACACGTCATAGAATGAACGTTTGAGTCAACCGACCCTATTGTTTGCTGGCCTTGGCCAAGCATTGACAATTTTGCGTAGCCACATATGCATGTACATCTATATATGGGCCTTATAGAGACAAAAAGCCCTAGTATATGACTGCACAATACACATACATACATCTATTACAAAGAGCATAAAATAATTCAGGACACAAAGATGTCAAGACGCTGCTTAGCAGAAAATTCACAAATTTTCATTGTCTGAACTCAGACCAGTTGTTAGTAGCGGCTATATTATATGAATATATCTACATGTTTATGACTTTCTTTCTTGCAACATACTTTTTGTAGAACCGTCAGAGTTGGTGCAACAACGGAAAAATTTTACCATTTGTAACAAGAATCAGTGGATATCAAGTAGGAGTAAACAGCAGTAAATACCACTATCTGCGCAACTGAGCTGAAATTCACGTACACTTCACGTACACCTTCGCATTTTCCCAAAATTCACGTACAATTCACGTACATACGTGAATTTCACGTACAGTGGACACCCTGATACTACGACAGCGAAGACATTTTACAGGTTCTTTACTCTGGAACGATGTGAAAACGACTTTGTTGTAATCAAGTAGAATGCACGCATAGGGTGATTAAATTGGTGTGAGAATTGAAATAAATGTGCGATGGATACACAATAAATGAATTTTACATTTCTTTTTTATCCTACATTTCAATTCTTCCTCAAAGTACTTGTTGAATGATTTTGTCAAACGCAGAGTACGTCATATAATTGGTATTAATGGTGCAGATTATGAAACTCGTCCATTTGCCGCTCAGGGGGTGTGAGAAGCTATTCCTTTCAATTGTGAATAGTGAACTGTTAAGAGACGTGTTTGCTGAAAGAAATTCACGACTGACTCGCTCCTCCACCACTTTTATGCTCCGTTTTCAAATACAACTCGCTTTGGAAATTCTAAATTATCTAATTTTGTAGATAGCTCCATTTTTTATTTCTTTATCATAATTTTTTCTTATATCGAATGGAGTTCTTTATTGTAGGGAAACAATTGAAAAAATACTAACGAATTATACATAAACTGATGATGCAAAATTGCCAGGTCGACTGTGACTCATTTACAAAATGACCTTAATATTCTGAAAGAAACAATAAAAGCCAAAATCAGTGGAACAAAACGGAAAGAAATTAAGATGGAAGTCCGGAATCTTGGAATATAGGGAATCGCAAAGATCTTGGACGCCTACATTGTCTACATATGCAGAAGCAAAGCACGGGCGTTGGCACGCTGTTCTACCTACTGTTCTCCATATTGTCATCGTATTCTTGCCTGTAACATTCACCAAATGCTGTAGTAGTGAATGAATTAAATTGACACTACTAAAAACGTTCTAAAAAACTAAAGTGCAATCAAGATCGTCTTGGTAATATGAAAAGCAAACATGAACAGCTTCAAATCATACGATTTAAAATCATAACTAGCAGTTCACACATTGCACTTTTCTTTGTCTTTGAGGGAAAGTTAAATATTGAAAATAATGAAAAGGAATAGACGCTACAGTCGTTCATCTAACTTCTTCTCTTCATCAACAAGATTAATAACACTTCTATACGTCTTTCGTCATTGACCAGATGGCTTCTTTAATCAAGTGGCGTTTATTTTCTCCATCATTATGTCATCTTCATTAAATGCTTTCCCAATTATCGAGTTTTAGCACCTATGGTTCCGTCACTTTTCTCAATGCATTAAATTGTTTCGCTCTGTGCATTCATTGAGATAAACTGCGCTACATTTCTTTCCTAGTGCTTGTCTTTTCTCAGATGGTCACTCAACTAACTTTAAATACTAGCAAAATCATTTGACAAGGAAAAGAGAAGCGGTAGGAAAGCAATACCTTGCCTGGTCAACATGTCCGACTATCTAAGACAGCGTCTACTCAATGTGGAAAGGCGTGCTTCCAATTCAGCCATCGTATGACGTCATGGTTAATCGTATCTGCTCATCCATGTTCTCAACGATTGTTGACGATGTTACCCACCCACTTGGGGAATTATTTTTGGAAAAGTCACACTTCTTACGAAATATGTACCCACTTCGGAAACCATCGCCAAAGACTGCTCGGTTCAAGAATTTTTTTATTTGTTATTGTAAATAGCACAATTTTAATGGTCTTTTTTTTACTCATATTATTGTGTAAAATTGTAATGCACTTACTAAATTTCATTTGTAAGTCAATAAAGGATGGTATTATTATTATTATTACTATTAATACATGCGCAGTTTCCAGCAATTAATTTTAGGGGTGCACCGGATTTGGATTTTTGAATCCGGCCGGAACCGGATTTGGCCGGATTTACACCTAATCCGGCGGCCGGATTTGAAGATTAAGCGAATTTACGTGACGATTTGTAAGGAACATATATATTAGCTGTCCCTGAAACCTACTGTGTGTATTACGAGCTTAAGGGATCCTGACCACCAAAAAAGAAAGTGCCCACCATTTAAGATATTACATTAATTTGTTTTGGGGTTTGGGTCAGTGTCAGGGTTGTGGTTAGGTTGGTTTTTGAACGAACCCGAACTGCGTAATTTGTTGCGGATATTGACTTTTACGTCGTTTTAACAGATGATCAATCATGTTGTAATTTTTCTTGATAGCCTATCAATCATATTTTGATTTACAGATATTATTGTTCAATAAAGTGAGCAATGACTCTTGATGTTTACTTCAAGAGCTTGTTTATCAGCTTGGTTGTTTAACTTTCGATTATACATGTAGCAGTGGAAGTGGTTGTAATTATACATGTAGATGATAATGCTTTTAAAATACCATTTGATAAAAATAACTATGTGTGGTTAGTCACTAGAAGGATGCTAAATTTTGATGGCAAGCGTTTCCAACCTAGTCTACACATATACAGTACGTGCAGAATACACAATACACATGCAAACAGTCATTGTACATGTATGTATTGTTACGGTACTAATTTTCTCTTACAAAATATATTTGAGAGAAGAGATTCTAAAAAAGTGTCTGCCCGCAGTAAGGTAATATCTGAAAACATGAAAAGTATTTTTTCCGCCAATCATTAACGAGCTACATGTACATTGTATTCATTAGCGAGCTACATTGTATTATAAATTCATTATAAATTAGGGCTAGGTAGGGTTGGGTTGAAGACAACGTTGAAGATTAAACCAAACCAACCTGACCATCAACCCTGTAACCACCTAACCCTAAAACAAAGTTACAGTTTTGCAGGCGGGCAGACCCCTAAAAAATCCCGAAGAATATGCATGTACAAAATGGAAAAACGAATAAATTAAGGAAAACAAAAACTAGTTGTAAGAAATAAGAAAATGTAAATGAAATTTACTAAAATAGCTAAGAACAATAGTCGGTGTAATGCCATTACAGATGCTAGAAAGGCCGGATTTGCAAAAAATGTCAAGTACTAATACAATAAGTCAATACTTCCAGACTTATTTAACCAATATTTTTGCAGACTTCCCAGATTTTCCAGAACACCCTTTTTTCAAGACTTTCCAGACATTTTCTTAAAAACAATACTTTTCCACACTTTCCAGACCAGCGAGCACCCTGTCCTTAGAAGAACGATAAATGGCGGCAACGGGTAAAATACCAGCATTTCAGATTTTCAAAATACTCAAACCCGGTGCACCACTGATGTTCGCCACATCGACCAAATTCAGACATGTTCGAACATGAGAATCATTTCGCCAAGTTCAAGAGCACCGCATCATCCAAGTAGTTCGATTCCATGATTTCAACGGAGATTTTCCGGATCAAAACGTCGATTCAAATTGAAGACAAGTTCGTGTTCAAACTCACCTCCAGAACTACGTGCATCCTCCAGTCATATTTCCTGCTTTCACGGGATCAATTGAGTCCAACATCGACACTTAATCATATGAAATCCGTCAAATACAATGACGACGCTACAATAGTCGAGCCAGTGTCAAAAAAACGAAAGATATTGCGTCTATTTTAAAGTGTTTAAACATATAATCAAACTCTATGAATCAATATGTGTCCAACTTTGTATGAACAAAGGTGGGAATATCCCTTCAGTCATAAGTGGCGGTTTCAAAATCGTGAACTCAACCTACATCCTCGGTGCAAATTTCTCGGAAAAATTTAAGTTTTGAGCAAAATTAAAGCAATTTCTAATCTTTTGATTTCTGCATCCCGCAGTTGGCGAATAACTCGGATGTCGGTGGATCTGATGTTGCTGACATTTTTTTCTCTGCTACAGAACCTCAGAGAAAGGAATCTGAGTTTTATGGAACCATGCGAAAAAATCGTTGGCAGATATCCTTCTAAGCTTGCAGCAAAACTCAGTGAGTGTTCCATATAGGCTTGAATAAAGACGCTACTCTCGTTTCATATTCACCAAAGAAGAACAAATATTGATGAGCAGACTGAAACCAGAAATTGTTTTGAGCTACAATAGTGGACAAAGGTGGAGATTATCATTTCGACCAATTGTTCACAATATAGGTACATCACATAAACGAACTCTTCCTTGGCCGAAATGCCTGCTTCAACATATGGTGCACATAAGCGCATATGGGCCTGGCCACCTGCTTCGTTACTTGGTCTCCAGCGGATTGTAGCCCAAAGATCAAGAGAAGACAATTTTTGGAAATACTCGCACCTGAAATTTCCGAAGGTCGCACAGATTCGACAGGAAACATTTGCTTGATTCAGTCAAGAGAAACCACTCCAATGAAACCAAAAACAAGATCTAGGTGTTAAACGTGCAAAGCGAACAAGACAGCTCAGCATTGCAAACAATGTTAGTCTTCTTAACTGTCAATGAAGTAAAAAATTGTAAATACATACACGTGCTTTTACACATAAGGTGCTCCGCTCCGTTCAATAAAAAGTACGTGCTTGGATAACTTCTTGGTTTTTTCACGTTAATATTATTTGTATGGATTTCTAACGCGGCATACCCCGGAGCAAAAAAACAGATTTTCATAATCAGATGAACTAAAGTTAATTCGACCCAAAGAGGCTTAAACGCAAATAAAAATATGAAATTCGTATTACACTTAAGTCTTGAAAAGTTTCACCTTGGTCAACATATTATAAAAATGTTAAAAATCGAAAAGTATCATCGTATTTGATGCAAAATCAATAACACAGCCAAGAATTTGCGTAGGTAAAATCGATTCTGATTGACATTCAACGGTTAAGAAATACCACTTTAGAGAATAGACTACAAAGCGATACCATTATCAAAACTATAATCAATGTTGTAATTTTTCAAATTTCTTGTGTTGTCTGCTAATAAACTTTCTGTCCGCGTGTCACTTAAGTTTTGCCCCTTTTTGTAAATAGTCACTGCAGTCTGGTTAGTTGACTTGTTTTCCCCTCGATTTCCGCTCAGGCCTTCGGAATGCGATGTTTCCCCTCAACCATCAGCTCCAACGCTAGTGACGTCACTATGACGTTCTAATTCTGAATAGAGGTGGACAATGAAGTATGCTAGAATCCTATTTAACTGAGCCCAACGTAATTACTCGAATCAGAAACTTGAATTGACACGAAAACTATCGGTTTTTCCTTGATATTAACGCCTTCGAGGTAAAAAAAACTCCAAACTTAATAAGAAGTCCTTCACACAGAAAGCATCAAGCAGTGTGGCAAAAGTTCACACGTTGCAATGCATTCTTCTGGTGTTAACGTCATGCCTTATGTCAATTCGATATGAATGAGGATGTAAATGATCAAGAATAAAAGAGAAGTCAAATTGAAGATTTTAAGGATTTAAATAATTCGAAAGTGTAAAACAAAACACCCTTAGCTAGCTTAGTTAGAGCGTTGGTGCGAAACACCAGAAGTCGGTGAACCAAATCCACCAAGACAAACTCTTCTTTTCCGTCTCTTAATTGCTAGCTGCAACAAGCGTCAATAACTTTTGCCACTTACTGACTCAAACCTAGAATTAGACGATCCGCTATTCCACCATGCTTCCAACTGATTTCAACCACTAGTGCAATACATTAATCGGATGAGTGCATCGGGAACAGAATCGGTAGTCAAAAGCAATCAATCAACCTAGAAATCATGTAGACCTTCCATGCATTCATAGTACATGATAATAAGAGAAATCATAGTTACAACCAGGTTACAACTTGATTGCAACTTATTGCAACTTATTATGCTGATGTTCGATGTCCTAATCATAGACATCGAACAACAACAACTAATGCCTTAATGCCTTATGCTTTAATGCTTTATGTTCGATGTCTATGGTCCTAATAATGTATTCCGATCAAAGATATTTAACACTACTTGTTTATGTGTCTATGTTCGATGTCTATGGTCCTATGCACCGACATCGAACATCAAGGCATTAAGGTTGTCGACCTAGTTGTTGATGTTCGATGTCTATGAGCCAGACTGTGATGATCTATGGTGATGACATTTGATGTCCTCTGTGTTCAGGATGAGCGGGATCTTGGGCAATTCAATTTTTGCCATTGATTTCCGTTGATCAAGTTCAGTCAAGCATGCTATAGGCACCTTCAGTCTGTCTTTAGCATTGGCTAATTTTATACAACTGTCGACAACAAGTGTGTTTTGTAACAAGAAGTCATAATGGAATGGAGAAAATGAAGTTAGAGATGCCATGCAAGTAATAATATGCATGATAATACATCCCATGCGTCTTGCGTCACCATGTGATTGGATTAGAATTTACTCTCCCTTCGTTGTCCCTGTAGACACATCAAGTGGCAGTAAAATGAGGCTAGAGATTTCAGGAATCCCTTTTCTTAATCTCACCAATTCTGAGCATAAATCATCTCAAAGAAGCAACATGAATCACCATGCACAGGGAGATCTATAAATAAACTTTAAAATCAGAAAATAAAGTGGCCAATGCACATCATTGAGATCGAAGTTAAATGCCACGATCCGCTTCACTTTGTTTATATGAAGCAAGATGAGATATCATGAGATTTGTTTAGATAAACTTATTTCCTTTGCACTGAAACTGAAATCAGATTCAGTTGATGGCGGACACGTGCTGAGATAGTGCTTCTTTGACCTTCTTGTTAATGTGACTTCAGTTTAGCTGGTATGTATGGAGACATTATGTATTTCAGTGTTGTCTATCTTTCGATAAATAGCCCAGTGAACCCGCACCTTGATTAGATATGTAGGGTTTATGGTCAACCGTTCCCTGACCCTAAACTTCACATGTCAAATTATTGTGCCTTAGTCAACTATATTGGAAAGCCGGAGCTTTAGATATGTTTGGTTTAGTGGTACAAATTTCAAGCCACTAATCTAAATGTATCGAACACTCTGGTAGTAGACTGCACAAAAGTAAGTTCATATCATTTCCTACAACTCTAAATTTTTCAGTATTGGTTCTAACAACATTTTCCGGGCATACGTCAATTGCCTAGGAGATCCAAGTGAAAGGGTCGCTTTAGGCATGGTTCTTGCCACCATCGAGCCGCATCATCGCAACAAAAAGAGAACAGGATCAAGTTTGCCATGGATTTTGAGGTTGGTTTAAGATTTTCGTGGCGTTTGTGTTTGCCTGGCTTTACATTCAGGTGTAGCATCCTTGATGTCATTAAGTCATCTGATAGCAAGATATCTGAATGCTTGAAGTAGGTCTATGTGGCACATTCTGATGTGGTTTCAGAAGTTCTTGGGTGAACCAGAATCAATGACATATGCAAAGACATCGTATTTTGTATAACTACACGCAATTCGATCGTTTTGGCGTATATGCAGGTATCAGTTTTAAACAGAAATTAAGGAATTACTTTTTCAATTAGCGGCTTCCGTCAAGTATTGGTATTCAGGGCGTCTATTTTCCAGCTCGATATCTTCCGGCCTACACTACTGGCCATTTTCAAGCGACTAGTGTTGTCTGGTAAGTACTGTACCTCAGATTGTGAGGGTAATGTCCAGACGCAGTGCAATCTTCATGGTGTGTTCAAATTATATATTTATGGGGGAGATGCCAGTGGTACTCTACCTCAGAATCTGTCCAATAGAAAATCCGACATACTTAAAATGAGGGTCTATTTGACTACAAAGATGGGAGATAGGAAAACTTGACCTAAATCGCTTTTCCCGTTCAACAGATAATCAATGAAACTGTCTGCAACTAAGATGTCCTGCAATTTTGAAAATTGTAATTTTCTTTGCCATAGCCCATCATCATCAAATATCATTGCACACTGCAGGCAGATAACTCAACGACATTAGAGATGATGTGGATTTGTTGATTCAAGTGCTGTTGCTTTGAGAAGACAGCTTCTTTTTCTGAAAGGCGAATGATGTGAGATTGCAGCCTTCGACTTCCGCTTTATAGCGATTTCTGATTCTCATTCCTCAATGGTCATTCAGCAAAAAGCAGGATCCACCACAATCATATTGACAGCCTATGTCTGGCCAGACCATAACACTAAATGATGCCTAGATTTCTGGTGTAGTCAAGTCAAAGTGGTCTTCGTGCAAAAATTTTAGCCAAAGGAAAGTGACGAAATGAAATTTAATATCAGAATTGATTTCAACATCCATAACCCAGGTTTTAGTAAGCCGAGTACTCTACTCATAGTTCGAAAGTAGGCTTTTTGGGCTTTCGATTGACCTTCTGGCATCTACAGAGGGTAGAAACATGGCTTTATATGTTGCTGAGAGCATGACAGTTTTGCAGGCATGTGATTTCTCCGACTTTTTGGGTCTGCAACCTTCACCCGTAATTCGTTCAAAAATGGAAAAAACTATAGGGGATGGGAAAATATGGTTACTTACACATTAAATTTTAAATGACGTGCATGTTGCATACCTGTGTATTACTGCGATTTTCCGGAAGTTGCACGATTTTTCATCGATTTTATATAATTGTAGTAAGAATTTTTCGAAATTGATATGCTCGATTGTGGCTAGGAATTTTTCCTATCGATTAAGTCACTTTCTTATTTCATACTTGAGGTGTGAGCGTCTGTAAAACACATTTTGACAATGCAGTTGCTTCTCAGAAATCATAAGTAGGCGTTAACATTGGCCTATCCACATTAAAAGCCAGGCCATACAAAGTTGTGATACTGATCCTAACTGAACTCTTATTTGTTAGGAATGAAAGTAGTTGTTGGTAACTATAATCGTCTCCAATGATGCAGCTTGGCTCGTATATGTGCCCCGACTGAGACTCAACGCAAGTCTAAATTTCTATCCACCCTATGATCGACCCTTGATATTAATCTCATCTTAGAGGCAGTTGACTATACCCCTCAGCAACGCAGCTTGCGAGTGAATCTTATCACGTGAGGAAAAACTAGACTACACAACGGGACTCATTATCCGCCTGCACGCTTGATTTTTTACGGCTTCTGAAAGGACCTGAACCCTTCAATCCAGGGGAAAATCTATCTACTGAAATCGTGTTACACGAAGGAAGTGCAGGAACGCAGTGTTATTGCAGTTTGACCGTTTTTGTTTTTTAATACATTTCGTATAATATAATCACATTTTTGCTTTTAGAAAACCATCTCTCATCAGTTACAACCAACTACTCTTGTTTTATTTTTCTATTGTTGCGTTCTGTTTTGATCGCAATTACTACACTTAAATTATTATGTTTGTTTTTAGTACAAGAATGCATTAGGAGTAGGGAATATACAATTTTATTGAAATTATGGACAATTTTTTTGTACTGAAATTTTGAGGTGCACAGGTATGCTGTTGATTTCGTTAGACTTTTTTGAGGCATTCATGATCTACTTAGCATTCATTTTTTCAAAGGAAGATGAAGTGCATTGTCTCTTGCTGTGAAAATATTGCGACAGCCAGGGCTGCCACTCTTCCGGTTTTAACCGGATTTCCTGTTTTTTTTTGTATGAAGTAGGTAGTGAGAAAATGTTTTGCCAAGGAACAAATAATTTGGATTTTGAAGGGACCCTTTTGAGATTGCGAGTGGGCACTTTTTAGATCGTGAGAGGCCCTTTTGAGATTGCGAAGGGGCCCTTTTTAGATCGTGAGGTACCTTTTTAGGACTGCAAAGAGTGACCTTTTGAGATCGCGAAGGACCCTTATGAGATCATTAGGGGAGGGGACCCTTTTGAGACTGCGAGCGAATGGGCCTCTTTTAGATCGTGAGGGGACCCTTTAGAGACTGCGAAGAACCCCTTTAAAATCGTGAGGGAGCCCTTATGAGATTGCGAAAGGGGCCCCTTTAAGATCGTGTCGGGGACATATTTAGATTTTGAAAGGGACCCATTAGATTTTGTGAAGCATCCGTTTGAGATTTGTGAGCGGCAACTGTTTTAGTTTTTGAAGAGCGCTTTTTAAGATATGAATTGTATAGGGCCTATACGATTGAGACCGGGACCCTTAAAGATAGGATGTGGGTCCTTTTTGATGTAGGGCTCTTTTAAAATTGTGAACGTTGCTATGCAGATTGTTGGGGGGACCTTAAAGACCCTGCAATTTTTAATGGTGATCAAATTCGAAGCAGATACTTTCTAAAAATCCGCTTGACTCTTGAGCAGAAGATTCTTCTGCAAGGAAATCAGTGATCCTTTCGTCAATCCTAAGAAACTGGACGAAACGCAAGTAATCAAGGTTTTGAAACAAATAAATTTTGGTGGGAATACTTTACGAAAAAGTTGTAATACGTAATTATGGAGTTTATTATGAATTGAGTTCTGATTGCCTTGATGCTCTCCAAAACGTCTCAAAAAGCGTCTGCCAGAAAAACATGAAAAAAAATCTACTATTAAGTTTCGGAAACACGGGGGAGTGACGAAAGAATATTTTGTACGATCACTTGTTGCAAAAGCGGCTAAATTTCGGCGAAGACACCAGCGAAAATTGATAAAAAGTGATAAGTATTTCTTTTCGTGTTACCTTTGCGTTTACTTATGCCATGGCATATCAACCTTTATCAAGTAGATGTCATAATCTTGTTTGAAAGCCAAAAGTTGTTCTTAATGCAATTGTTGTAATGTTGTAATTGTTTATTATGTTTGAAGTACACGAGATGAGAGCAAGGTTTGATTTGAATCATTGCCGGAGCTGCAAGTACTGATGAAGTTTCTTCAGGCAACTTCAACTGTAAGCGTTTTTGACTTTTTAGCCGCCATCAGTGCAGTAAATCAGCAACTCTCTCCACAGACCCATCGGTAGGTGGATGTGCTTGGAAATCCGGCAGCTCAGCTTCGTGCATGAACTGCAAACACCAATTACCTATTTGTATTGGTGTTTGCAAATTTCAAATTCTGTATTTCGGATGATGATTTGTTTACACGTGAGTTACCGATTCTTTACAGCAGGGATCGCAATTTTCCGGGTTTTTTGCGAAATTAATCTAATTTAAATATTTCAAATTTATGCACTCAACCCCTGGTTTTTCCCTATTTTCCGGTTTTTTTCTTGGGTGAATTGCAATCCCTGCTTTACAGGTATACTGCACTGATGACGGCTAAAAATCCAGAAACGTTAATATTTCCCGAAACGGCTTGTATCAAATGTTGCTCTCATCTAATTTCAGATTAAATAATATATTAAGTTGCATGGCTTCTGTAATGTGTAATATTTGGGCACAATATAGAACTCCGTTTTCTCATATTGAGAAAATGCGATAGTTTTTAGTCGTCAATTTATTGTGTGACATTGGTTCAAATGTTTCTGTTTATGCAACGTGGCGGATTCTCAGTGATAATTTCGAAGTTGTTGATGTAATAGCAATTAGCTGCTCAATGATTAATTTCTGCAAGTTAATTGTGATTCAAAGGAAAGCAGTTGCTAACACCGGTATCACTAGAACAGCGCAAGAGCATTTCTCTACTCAATCGCCCGTCGATCTCCAGAAAACGGTGCAAAGCTTTGTTTTCCAGTTCATCGAAATGCATAGGATGACTCTAATGCACCATTTCTTCAACGTGCCCAAAAGAATGAAGTCACACGGCATTGAACCTGGTGGTATCGGAAGCCATTGCAAAGGCTCCTATGACGGTCAATCTACTGTTTAAATGATTTACGATGAGTCTGTAGTAGTGCGATGGCATCCCATCTTGCATGAAGATATTCCAATCCTTCATGACATTCGGTACATTTTACACTGCATAGATAGGAAGATTTTACCACACATTCTTGGCTTCTCGAAATAATAATGGCCCTCCCAAAGAAAATGGCTTGCGGAAATGCCTGCTGAAGCAGTCCTCTAAACGTCGAACAGGTGGACAACAATTTCCTAGTGGTTTTATGAAAATTCTTCACAATAAGAACGGGATCTTGCACCGTGTAACGTCATGGCACGATTAATAGAAAATGACAAATCTGCACCAGAAAAGTGCATTATGAATTTGAATGTAAAATTTATGAACGAAATGTAGAAAGTTGTCTTTGAAACATTTAAGCAAAATCATCCATAGGCCTGCATGTAGACTTCGATGATAAGAAGTCTTTATATCAAGCTGAAATCGTCAATCGTTCAATTATTTCATGCTGATTTTGCATTGGGGGCAGGTAGAGGGTTCTTTGTAGTACACTCTGTCTAACCTTCGAAAACGGTTCTCTTAAAACAGTAGCTGCTCGAGTCATGTCTTCTAGTAGGCCTACACCTTGATGAAGCTGATTACTGAATAAGCATCAGTGATAATTTTGTACAGTCGGTACAAAGTCGTACAGTCGGTTTTGTTAATAGCTTACCTGACGTTGATTTTTTCGACAGATCACTCAGCAAATGTTCATTTCAGTGGGATTTTATGATACTTGAATAAATTTGTATAGTTTTCTTTTAATGCATTTATTCTGTATTCTGTAAAAACATTCCTGTATTATTCGACTGTTGACTGTAATTGGCATCTTTTGCTGTAGTCAGCTTGAAATATATTCATATTCACATTCACTTGCTAACTGTGACGATTCAGAATCATCTTTACTAGATGAGACCCAACTTCTGCTTTAACGCTTTCAAAACTTACCGGGTTGTGTGACATCGAAAAATCGTAAGTTTCTTACTTTGATGGGGCCCACGAGTACGTAATTTAGGGGGGGCATTCCGATTTGACTTTCCGGTTTTAATTTTTGATAAGAGTGGCAGCCCTGGACAGCGAAATTGCTCGCCAGATCTTGTTTTAGGGAAATCAGAGGACGGTTGCGGAAGAAGAAAATGACGAAGGTAACACTCGGAAACATAAGACATTGGAATACCATCATGTGCTGAAACCAGATAGCAACTATACGTCCTCCAAAGTGTCCTTCCCTTGTTCAAGCAGTATGTTGCTGCACTACTAACACATGAACCAATTTGTCACACTCTGCATGATCGACAAATAAAGTTGGTTCCGCAATTCATTGCTTGCTTCATGAAACCGCAACATATTCCTGAAAACAGTTCGAATTGGGCAAACCTGAATGTGCAAGACAGCAAACATCTTATCGTTGAATGTTATGTTTGTAATAATCCAAACGAAGTGTCTGTTAACTAGCTGCAGTCCGATTTTTATAACATTCCTACAAAGGTTCGTTGCGCCTTATTTTCAGCGGGGTCATACTTATGCTTACCAACTTAACCAACTTAAAAGCGTCTTCTAGATCCTGATGCTAAACGACATGGTGTCACAGTCATACATGTTGAAAATTCCGAGCATAGCGCCAACTGTTCTTCAAATTCACGAGCACTATCAATTATATTTTGGAAGTACGTCAATTCCACATATCTAAATTGTCTCCTTTTGCTGAGCATCAGAGAATTGGTACATGGTGGGTACAACTGTGTCAACAGTATCCTCTTCTTACCAAAATGGCTCTGGCTCTTTCGTGTTTTAATGGACCACAGTTAGAGTCGGCCTTCAGCATAATGAATGACATCATCTCGCATGAATGTCACCACTTTGAATGCAATTCAGTGAGTCAAATACGGAATCAAATCTTTTAACAAGACGTCAATCTGACTTTTTCCGACAACGTGAATTTCATTGTGATCCAATTTTTCCAAAATTGTCGTAACATGAGGTCTTCATTTATAAGGTATTGAGCGCAACTGCGTGAAACTTTCTTGCGTAGCTGTTTCTGAGCCTAAAAGTAAATTAAAAAAGTCGCTTTGCAATCAGTGCATAAAACACTACCACAACTATAACTATGACGACCCCACCACAAATTCTGATTATTTCCATTGTGATACAGCTCAGTCCATAAAAAATCTTAAAATAAGATACATGTACCTCCCAGATCTGTGTTGATCTGTGCTCTCATCAAAAGACATGATCAGCAATGGATGTTTCAGTAAAGAACTTTGTAATTAATGCCGTATTTGAGTTTCTTTAAAAGCAATTTTTAACAATTCTTTTATGTGCCTTCATGTAGCGCTCACCATGCATTCATTGTGCATATCATGATCTTAATTACTGACCTATGGTGTGTAACTGCATACAACGATATTTCTTTGACATATACATGCATGACAAAATGTGTGTAATAGTGCTTAGTCATTGCTCGACTGTTTGTTTTTCATTTTAATGCTTGGCACCGGTACAAAGAACCCGTACATTAGTTTCATGCAGTAGAGAAAATAGGTTTTCTAATCTCCGACTTTTATTCAATTCGTCAATCACATGCCTGGCTTTGTCAAAACTTGACTTCAGGATCAATTTGTAAAGAGATCATTTTGATCTGGATCAGATGTCTCATTAATCGGGGAGAATGGGGTGACATGGCAGTGAACACTACCATAGAATCTGTTAATTATGAAGAAGAATCGAAGTATGCGAAGTGAATAGAAGGTGCATGACACCACATATAAGGGAGATATGAAATTTTCCTAGCTCGCTTTTCCTGCCCAGTGGAGGTCGATGAAATTTTTTGCATTGATTTTGAAAATTATTGTATCTTAGCCCCTTAGCCCTTTTATCTTAGTAATAGATCAATATCAATAGATCAATCGACGCATTCTCAACAAGATAATTGAATGACTTCACAGATTATGTGGATTTGTTGATGTTAATTTTTATTACTTTAGAGATGATAGCCATCTTATTTCAAAAAGTCGAATGTTGTGACATGGTAGTCTTAAGATTTCTGCGTTTTAGTGATTCCTGGTCACCATGATGAAAATAACTCAATCCGTAGCGGTCATTCAGTAAATATTAGGATCCATGAAAATCATGCTGACTACCGACACTATTATACGAGGCCTTAGGTTGCTCATACAAACTTATTATACCATGTGTTTCAGTGGACATTATTATACCCTAAGACAAACTGCAAAGTGACATGTAGTTGATCAAGTGACGGGAGATCATCATTCTGGTTAAAAGAGAAATTTCAATCAAAACTCCCCTTTTCATTTTGCAGGCCGATATAATAAAGTAAAAGTTGAATACTTCTGTGACAGAAATATTTCGCTTTTATTTTATCGGCCTGCAAATTGAAAAGGGGAGTTTTGATTGAAATGCAAAATGACATTGAAGCTGTGATTGCAATATACGTGCTCTAATCAAAGTGTGAAGGGCAGTGCCAATTGAAAGTGCACCTGTGAGGAGGAAGGTACTGCCAATTGTCTTGTAGAAAGCCATTATGAAAAAGACGGTCGTGTGAGCAATGAGGCAAGGCTCGCACAGTTGAAGTGGAGATCACAGCTTGGAATACAAAAAATTCGTCGAATTCATGCATGCATTCAACACAACTTTTGATGTGACCATCGCACCTTGAAGGCCGAAGTACAGTGCAACTTCAGTGTATATTTATTATTTTTTTTAAACATATCAAAAAAATATACTGGTACGGAGGCACCAAGTAACTTGGTTTTTTCTTTTTATCAATCAATTTTTGATGACCACTTGAAAAAAGATGTTATATCAAAATTTCGCTATTTTCAAATTTAAGGCAGAAAAATAGGCCGAATTTATTTGCATTATATGTCTGTCTCTTAAGCTCCAAACTTTCAATAAGATTCCAATAATTCACAAAAAGTAGCGGATACATGATATAATTTCATTCTTGCATAATAACTATCGCATATACGTTGTTCCAGCAACGAGCTAAATACGAAGAATATTGGATGCAAATCTGCACAAACATTGAAGAAGTGACATTAATTCAATACATAAAATGAGAGGAAGGGATCAATGAGATAACATTTCGATCACACTTCAGTACTTTGACTTAAGTATCCGCAAAAGTCAAAATCCTTCAAGAAATTTGAGATTATTTCGGCCATTTTTCTGAAGAAAAAGTTCGGCTAGCGTTTTGGTATTTGGACGTGAGTATGATCACTGAAATTGCTTCAACAGATTCACATCGGTTGTCATTTTGCATGATATATGAAGTTTTCTCATTCCTGGGGGGATTGAGCACGTTAGCCTCCCCATTGAAGACACCTTCATTCCAATAGGTTTTAACATCTGATCGGTTTCTCAGAAAGACGCTGAATAATACGGCTGAAGCATTGCTTTTCAATATTTTTGCATTATTTGGATGTGGTGGATGATTGTCAAAAATGTTGCCATGTCACCCCATTCTCTCCTGTCGTATGTTCATTTTACAAGAAAATACGCATGATCCAGGAATTGCCAAAACTAAGTCTTTATGGGAGACGGGTAACTTGGCATATGGGTCCTCCTGAAGAAACTTTTATGCTAGGCAGTATGAAACCACCAGTGCTTTTTCCAGGACCATCTCCATATCAGGCAGTGAAAATATCGCGATATCTGCTTCAGTTGCATATGTCTCAGGCGAGGATGAAAAAAATTTCCGAAAAATCGCCTTTTTTGAAGTTTGATATAGTAACTTTCTAAGGGTGCTGAATGTATACTTATATACTTAAGTATGTATAATATATACTTATATTCATTTTTCCATCTGACGAAAAGAACACTTCTGAATGATGCATCATTCGTAAGCTCTTGTTATCAGCTTTCGTCGTCATGATAATTACGGGTTGTTTTGGTCACAGCCTGATCACGGCAATTTTATTGAAGTTGCAATGAAATGTTCTTTAAATTCAGTCACATTTAACGACGGCCAATCACATCAAAAGGAGACGATTAACCATTCCTACCTCAATCTCTCTCCGTGGGTGCACCGTGTCACGCGGAAATTGATTGATTGAGTGAATTTCTCTCATTTTATCTCCACGGTGATGAATTTCTGAGCCACTTAGACAGGCCAGACCAATACAAGTTTTTCTCCACGGCTAGTCTGAGTTCCCGAATTGCCAGGCGAGGCTGCTAAACTTGTGAATGCCTATGCTATGTACTTAATTTCTGTACCTTGTTATTCACTGGACCACATGACCAAACCTGAGGAAGAACCACTTCGCACTGGCATTCGCCTACATACATCTTCGACTTCATATATCTGTTAGTCAATAGCGTCGCCGTCATTCCTTGAATTCAACTTTCATTGAAAATCATAGGTCACATTATAATGCTGTAATAGGACTGTACTACAATAAATTTCTCGAAGTCAAACGAATTGTCATTTCGACTTTTTAAGGGATAAGTTTGGTGACGTAGTGAATGTGATCCGTCTTATACAATGCATAGAAAGCTAATTGAAAAACGATAAACTGTTTTGCAGATTTCATGAGGAAGAAGGTCGTAATTCGTCCATGTTTATAATAATAATAATAAAGTGTATATATTTGAAGGAAATAGAAATCATAGAAAAACATAAAGTTACAATTCACATAGTAGCATTTGACTGTCTTAAATTCACATTGATCAGTGATGTCGTGTATGGGAAAAATGTCTTCTTTCTACGCAAAGTTCTGCACAGTTCAACTGTATACTGGCTACGAAGCCTGCGATTAATCCTCTCAACACAAAGAATGGCGATTGTTGGATGCAATTTGATTGAAAAGACGGATACTTGCTCTTTCACGTCGTTGTTGAATTTGATTCTTTGGGCATTTGCACTTGCGTGTGTTTTTGCTTCCATAATAAATGTTGTAGATAAGTCGATGAGCTCTACTCTCTATCTTTTGAAATCTTTTGGACAAGCTTTTCTCGAGACCCACAAATACCGGCGAAGCATATTCTAACAGCGATCGTATTGTTGCAACGTATATAGCGAGCAGTTCCTTCTCAGAAAGGATTTTCTTGAGCCGCCGCAGAAGATGAAATCGACTATTGGGCTTGGCACAAATTGCGCTCACGTGAGATCTCCAACTAAATTCTTTGTCAATAATGACTCCCAAAAACTTCATTTCCTCCACGATTGGTATCGGAGTGGGAGAGGAAAATTGTATCTGTTTCCTGGTGAATAGCATCAGCTTCGACTTTTCCTCATTCAGAATTAAATTATTACTGTCCCACCAGCTCGATACATGCAATGTTTCGTTTTTCAGTGATTGGTTGACCAGAATTTCATCGTCAGTCAATCGTACTGGGAGAATAATAGTGAAATCATCGGCGTACTTGAAATCATACGAATCATTTGATTTTGATTTCAGATCATTGAACAAGGAGTTAACTCATGAAGTACAATTTTATATTCTTTTTATGCATTCTTTCATAAGTAGCATGGACATGATCCAATTATATCGTCCGTTTTCTATTCCCTTCCAGATTGGTGGGGCCTTTTTTGTATGTCAATAAACCTGCTGTTTTGGTACTAGAATTCCTTCTCTCTCAATTGATGTACCTACGTGTGAACTTTTCAGTACATTACTCTTATCCGCCGATTTTTGTATTCCACCTTTCTTAACATGCTTTCTTTGGCGGACATTCATCATAGTCCGGCAGCCTGCACGAGTTTCTGCAGGGAACGAGGCCGAAAGTGAGACTTTCACAGAATGATGTACACCTCATAGTCCGGCAGCCAGAGCGAGTTTGTGCAGGGAACGAGGCCGAAAATGAGGCTTTCACAGAATGATGTACACCTCATAGTCCGGCAGCCAGAACGAGTTTCTGCAGGGAACGAGGCCGAAAGTGAGACTTTCACAGAATGATGTACACCTCATAGTCCGGCAGCCAGAACGAGGCCGATAATGAGACTTTCACAGAATTATGTACACCTTATAGTCCGGCAGCCAGAACGAGGCCTAAAGTCAGACTTTCACAGAATGATGTACACCTCATAGTCCGGCAGCCAGCACTAGTTTCTGCAGGGAACGAGGCCGAAAGTGAGACTTTCACTGAATGATGTACACCTCATAGTCCGGCAGTCAGAACGAGTTTCTGCAGGGAACGAGGTCGAAAGTGAGACTTTCACAGAATGATGTACACCTCATAGTCCGACAGCCAGAACGAGGCCGAAAGTGAGACTTTCACAGAATGATGTACACCTCATAGTCCGGCAGCCAGAGCGAGTTTGTGCAGGGAACGAGGCCGAAAATGAGACTTTCACAGAATGATGTACACCTCATAGTCCGGCAGCCACAACGAGGCCGAAAGTGAGACTTTCACATAATGATGTACACCTCATAGTCCGGCAGCCAGCACGAGTTTCTGCAGGGAACGAGGCCGAAAGTGAGACTTTCGCAGAATGATGTACACCTCATAGTCCGGCAGCCAGAACGAGTTTCTGCAGGGAACGAGGCCGATAATGAGACTTTCGCAGAATGATGTACACCTCATAGTCCGGCAGCCAGCACGAGTTTCTGCAGGGAACGAGGCCGAAAGTGAGACTTTCGCAGAATGATGTACACCTCATCGTCCGGCAGCCAGCACGAGTTTCTGCAGGGAACGAGGCCGAAAGTGAGACTTTCACAGAATGATGTACACCTCATAGTCCGGCAGCCAGCACTAGTTTCTGCAGGGAACGAGGCCGATAATGAGACTTTCACAGAATGATGTGCACCTCACAGTCCGGCAGCCAGCACGAGTTTCTGCAGGGAACGAGGCCGAAAGTGAGACTTTCACAGAATGATGTACACCTCATAGTCCGGCAGCCAGCACTAGTTTCTGCAGGGAGCGAGGCCGATAATGAGACTTTCACAGAATGATGTACACCTCATAGTCCGGCAGCCAGCACGAGTTTCTGCAGGGAACGAGGCCGACAATGAGACTTTCACAGAATGATGTACACCTCATAGTCCGGCAGCCAGCACTAGTTTCTGCAGGGAACGAGGCCGATAATGAGACTTTCACAGAATGATGTGCACCTCATAGTCCGGCAGCCATCACGAGTTTCTGCAGGGAACGAGGCCGAAAGTGAGACTTTCACAGAATGATGTATACCCTAAGCCTACTACGAATCTGTACGTCTGCCGAGTTCTAGTGAGTTTCTCTTCTTGTAAGACAGGATCAAGGAAAAACACATGTAAATCAGACGGGACGCAGATTGCAGTTTTTGGCTGAAATGAAATTTTGTATGTTTTCTCTGATTAAACGAAAAGTACTAAGCCCAGAGTCATAATTTTTGGCATGGAATGTTTTCAGGTAATTTCCTATGATATGCATGTGCCATCATGCATCTGATCGGCAGTGTATGTGAGAATGTGGTTGAATTTGGATAAAGTAGCTCAAAATGTTTGTATTTGCCGACATGAAGAGGCTCGCCAATTAGCTTTGTAGACAGGGGTGCATGAGCATAAAAGGAAATGACCTGGAGACATTCCATGCCAAAAATTATGACTCTGAGCTTAGTACTTTTCGTTCAATGAGAGAAAAAATAGAAAATTTCATTTTAACCAAAAATTGCAATCTGTGTCCCATTGCATTTACATGTGTTTTTCTTTGATCTTGTCTGACAAGAAGAGGAACTGACTAGAACTCGGCAGCCGTGCCGATTCGTAATAGGCTTAGGGTATACATCATTCTGTGAAAGTCTCACTTTCGGCCTCGTTCCCTGCAGAAACTTGTTGTGGCTGCCGGACTATCAGTAATACCCCTTCATATTAAAAAAAACGTACCCAATATCAAAAATCTTATAGTATTATACCCGGTAGGCCTCAGACATATGAGTGTTGCATGTAGATATCGCTGTTGCAGATAAGGTATAACCTTATCCGGTTCATTTGTCTGTAGAAATCCTGTAGCGGAGTCATTGCCTTAGCACGCTGTTGACTAAAGTCATTCATCAGTCATCTCATGTGTTGCCATTTGAATCAATGGATCCTCCTGGTGACTAAGGGTCCAACCCTCAAACCTGGGGAAGAAGAGACAATAAACGAGAAGTAAGTAAGAGTAAGGTGACGTAGACGTTGTTACTTAGCCCATGCGCTTTACTAGTTATCTCTGCCAGGTATTCAGAATAGTGGCACACTTGCTTAAGAATTATTGTATACAAAAATATATACAATACGTAAACAAAAGGTCTTGAAAATTTGATTGCATGCATGGAATTTTCTAAATTTGTATAATGTATGTCGAATGTCCACAATTACATATACTTAACAATGGATAACCCACTCACTCGATCAACGATGCTTGTAGCCATATACCTTATTTTCTTATTCCCTTTTTTGCTTTTATTAGCCTAAGTAGGCCGAAACACATTTTTGCCTCTTAATATCCATGGAAAGTTTGTCCGAGTCGACTATATATAGGCATCACCTATACTGAGTTAGATACACAAACACCTTCCTATGCCAACTCTTCCCACCCCCTATGCCAACTCACCCCACCTGACCTAGACTATAGACATTTTAAGTGCATGGATTCTATTGACCATGTATGAATGAGGCTTTGAGGAATGGTTAAGTACTGGTAGTGACACAGAGTGGTCACAATGCCGACACTTCGCCTTCATTTATTAAACATTGACAGTGTTTTTACAAAACATATGCAGAGTCACCCAGTCTCTCCTTTATTAAATGTGTAATTCGATCGAATTTTTGACTTAGTCTCAGTCTTAAGTCTGTCTCCTGAGTTAAACGGAACACCTGTCGCCATGCCAAGTAGTGTCCTTTGCTCACAGCAGGCGAAAACATAATTGATGATGCCGTCTCTACGGACAGGCGTAAGAGGTCACAGCCAGGCGTTGACCTTGACTGCGCACGGAAGTAAAATTCACTTACTCATTGTCCGTCGACACTCGGCTGCCAACATGGCGCTGTGTTGCACTCTTAATTGCTAGAATAAGATTGAAGGCGTAGGACGTATGAGGGGGCAAGCCACCTTTTTTTCAAAAACATTCCAGAAAGTGCATAAAGGGATAACTCACTATCCAGGGATCGCAATTTTCCGGGTTTTTTGCGAAATTAATCTAATGTAAATATTTCAAATTTATGCATTCAACCCCTGGTTTTTCCCGATTTTCCGGTTTTTTTTCTTGGATGAATTGCAATCCCTGCCACTATCTGTACTTAATGGTGCAAGGCAGGGATCGCAATTTTCCGTTTTTTCCCGAAGATTTTGATGAGTCTCGTGATTAGTCCAAAAATGCAATGAAATCATAGGGTGCGGGGAGGGGTAGGGGATGTATTTTTGACAATTCCTTTTTAAGGCAAAGTGATGTGTAGTAAGCCTTAGATTGAATAAAAGTTTCAATTCTGTATCCTAAGCAAGTATCTGAAATGTTTTGAAAACGACTGCAAATTCACATTCGCCCTTCAAATACAATGTATGTTTAGTCTTACCACCGGTACTTTGGCACTTAACCACCGGCGCGGTGGCCTTGTGGTAGAGTGTTCGCTCTGCGTCCGGTAGACCTTGGTTCAAATCTTGGTCGGGTCAAACCTAAGACTTCTAAAATAGGTACACTCTGCATTCTTGCTAAACACTCAGCACGAAAAAGAATGAAAGTGGTAAATGACAACTCGGTCACATGGAAGAAAGGCTCCGTGCCTAATGTGCTTCCGAGTATAAACAACGTTCATTTATCTATTTATTTTATTTTATAGTCTTAATTGCTACCACTTGAAGAAATCTATTTGACTGTGTCGAAATTAGAATCTGTTGAGAAGAGTGCCCTTCTTGATATATCAAAAAGGAGAGACAGACACCGTTACTCATATGCTAAAGAAGCTTCCTGTTTCCAATGAAATTCTGAAGTGCTTCGAAGCATTAGATCCAGAAAACCACTTGAAGACCCACAGCTTGACTAAGTTGAAACTTCTGTCGAAATAGATACAGACATGCCCTAGATTGAATAAAAGTTTTTATTCTGTATCTTAACCCTCAGAGACCTGAGCTTCTTCACATCCTCCGAGACGTGAGGGGGGGTCCAGTGGATCCCCTTAGCCTATCTACCATGCTTCTATTGATCCAATTGAAATGAAGTAACACATACAGATTCACTGGCAAAAATGATGATTTTACATGGCCATGATCTTACAGTTTAATGAACATGACATCAACTGAATTCCGTCCTCGCCTTAGTGTGGAAACGTTGGACGTCACTCTATGCGCTCAATACCGACGGAAACTGTTTGGGGACTGTGTGAGCCAACTTGGATCGTCAAATCCACGTTCCGATTCCGTTCCTCCAGAACTTGTTTAAAGTATGAGGACAGCTTGGAAAGTTCGGCGGGAGAACCAAGTGGCAACGCGATTGGTGAGGAAAGCTGCAACACGGTTGACAGAAACAGGAATGAAAGAAAAGCGAGAAAGAGAGCAGCGAAAAAATTAATGAACGAACGAAGACAAAAACTAGAGAATATGATCGAAAAGCAGAAGAACAGAAAACGACTCATGTGAGATTTGCCACTCATTCCTAAAGTGGTTGTCGCCCATGACGATTCTGAGAATGACGCTCTGGAACTGGACCTTGATACTTTTGCGGCCCTACCACCAACAGAGAAAGCGTAACAAGCAGACATAAGAGCAATGTTTTTCAAACAGCAATAAGTTATGCTACTTTGTTTTAAACTACAAAATAATGAAAGTTGTAGCAGGTTGTCACTAACCACTTCAGTAACCACATCTTGTGTGGCTATGATGTACATGAATATTTTACAGCATGGATGGGTTGTTTGATTTATTTCGACACCGCAAAGAATGATACCCAAATGAAAAATCTTTTACTCAAATCTGTGTGTACAAAATTTATCGATTAACAAATAGCCGACATTTAGGCACCCTATCCTGATTCATGCACATAAATCTAATGAGAATAACAAATTTCATTGCTATGAGTTGACTAAATTATGGTATTCATGTACAGTTTCCATTTGAATTTAAATCACCGCTTTTACATGCTCCGCTTTCTAAATGGTAAAAACTTTTCACTAGTCTTGTAAGAATTTTGATTAAATCACTAAGTGACGTTTAAATAAGCACACGCTTTTTCGATTGATAAATTTATTGTGAATGAACAAAGCTGAAAGGCAAGGTTGCAACTAGAGCTACGCGTTGTCATTTCACGTACGTGAAGTTATACATCAAAACACACAAAGATGCTAACAAGTCCGATGAGATATTGTCTAACGTTAGCCAAGGCGCATGTTCTCTTATAGCCAGAGAATGTTGTATTTGTTATGAACTGTTTTTTTAATTTTTTCATTTCCACATTTGCTATATAATTATCACTTACTGATCACAGTGCTCTTGTTTATTTCTTTTTTAAAGATGTGTTGTTTATGGCTTATTTGATTGTTTTATGCTCCCGTCTATATGTTTTGTTCAATCGTCAAAATATGTATTCCATTAATACTACATGTGGAGGCCGTATTCGATTTGCCAGCTTGCTTGCCTCCTTGAAGAAATATTTCTATGTTTGCTTGACTTCTTATGACTTCTATGTTGATTGTTCTGCAATGCTAATTACTAGTTTTTTTTGCTTATCTCTCTATGGTCATCCTAGTGCTTATGTCTAAATTTCAAATGTCTAGTTTTTGCTCTTCGAAGCAGTTTGCTTCTTGTCGCCTCCATAATAAGTTTGGCAAGTAACTTGGAATTGTAATATCTTTTAATGTGAATCTGTAAATATGTTTGATTCTCTTGCAGATACCGCCAAATAGTAAAGTTGTTTTCGACATAAGAGTCGTTTTTCGTGGCGCGTTTATATTACATATACACGTAGATATTTTGGAGTTGTTCTACGCTGATTTATTTCATGTAGGTCTATGTCTACTTCATGAGTATCAAGTTGCGCCTACTTTAACTATATTCCGTGTAACCTCCCGTGGGCCTACATACAAATATATTTGAGACAAAATATAGTAACAAGGTCCTCATTGAGGTAGGCCTACTTTAAGTGAAGTACTGGTACCCTGTATAAGTAAGCTTAGGCTATCCTCTCAATGCCTGCACTTTATGATACCCTATGTAATAACCCGGTATGCTATATGCATGTATATAGGCCTTCTTTGTGATACCGGCACCCTTGTTAGTCTTTTCAGTCCCTCGAAATTTTCCGTTTTTTTTTCTTGGGTGAATTGCGATCCCTGGTGCAAGGTCTAAAGCAAGAAATGGACAATCATGTACAATGGTCGGGGTGCAACCTGGTGAAAGAGAAAAAGTTTATTACCCATGTCTCCCTTCTAATAGGGCACACTCTTGTGAACGAGACTTCAGCCACTTAAGAATTAAGCCGAAGAAGAGAACCTGCATCTGACTGCTCTCCGAAATGGCCCGCAAAGATCTCTTCCGTCAGTAGGTTTCAAGAACTGATGTTGACACAAGATTTCATTAAGATTTTCAACCTTTCAATGAAGCAACGAAAAAATTGGGGTTTCAAGGTACAAACTCCGATTTGACGATGAAAATCCGGGGAAAATGTCGCTTGAGGTCTCAAAAGATGTTGCTTCAAAATACGTATTGTATGATAGAATAGGACAGTTTTTGATTCAAACATCTAGTTCTGTTAGAAACAATCTGATTCTGATAATGGAGATTATCTCCATAGAAATCCGACTCTCAATAACAACAATAATAAGGGATTGGAACAGACATGGATGATGAAAGCAATAGCGTGTCATGGACACGCGCTGTCATTACAACGGTACCTAAACGATGACGGCTCCAGTGGTTGACAATAGATGGAGGACGTTGATTACAGGAAAGGGGTTTTGCAAGGGTAATGCCATTCAGGGCAAGGGCCCCTGTCATAGATGTCAGTTTCTGACGTCTCCAGGAAAAATCGAGAAAGAAATAAATGAAAAGAGACAAAGAAATTGTTGTATTCGTCAGTGACGTAGCGTGTTTCAAAACGTCTCCGGGGCTAAAATAAGTCTTGGCATCGGTATACCTTATAACATGCAGCATATAGTAAAGTACCCGACTCTAATATAGAATTCACTTTGATCTTCTCAAATAATGAAGAAGTGAAGGTATGTACGTGTTAACTATTAGCTACGCATTTGTCAGACTCGCTGTGATTAGCCAGCCAGTGTGTGGGTAAGTGTAACTCGTAAAGATTTCCCTGCTTTCGCCCGGGTTGAATCACAGAGGTGGATTGCTTCTTCGTGGGTTGCATGCAGTGACCGCAACGAGCTGTTCTGGCGCGCGCGAACGGAACATTGATAGATTGGCTGAGTTGTCGATGACATCAGCGAGCCATTGCTGATCATGTGTGGCTCGTGTTAGATTTTGGCCAATCAGTGCAGTCTAGGCGACACTCCGGCGACTGCCCCTGAGAGAGAATACCATCTACAATTACACATCCATCCGTTGGAAAGATGAAATAAAGACTTAAAGATAGGCCTAAGATGTAGCGTTTAGTCACTGGCGCATATTGTACATGATTAAAATATGTTGGGGGATTTATCTAAAAATTCAGTAGAAACAACTCTGCAGTAAATGAGTGCGTACCCAAACCTAAGATATTCTGCAGAGGCACACGCAGAGCTAATGTGGTTGCATGTTATCATATGAGCTAAGAACGTGCATGCACTGTGAGTCGCTCGAAAAGCTTTTTTGTTCGCACGGCACAGCTTGGGAATCAGCTTCCCCACACCACTTTCCCTGACCAATACAATCTTGATACTTTCAAGAGGCGTGCGAACAGGCTTCTGATGGGGACAGCTTAATCAGATTATAGTAAATCTGTTTTTTCTTTTATTTGAAGCAGTGCAATTTATTACTTCTTCATTGAGTAACCCCTAGCTTCGCTTATGGCTCATAGCTCTGCTCAGGGGCTGCTTAATGTGTTCACTTGCAATTGTAGGTTACGTAAATCCATCCAGGATGAATCGGAGCCCCTGAGCCTCCCACAGAAGATTTGGCAAGAAGCCGTGTCCCCAGACTGTCGACCATTTGACCTCAAAGAAGCCGACATGCACGACCGGCATACAGGAAGTACTGAATAAAGAGGAGTCGTCCAAACTGAAGAAGCTGGAGAAAAGGACGCTAAAAGAAGAGTTTATGGCTGCATCGCAAGCTACCTCAATGTAAGTTATCCGGTAATTTATTGCACTTTTCTTTGCATTATTCATTGCATTACAATGTGATAGGACCCAAATTTCATGTTCAGGGAAGACAGAACATGCCTAGCGGTTCATCGCGGCAACGCGGACAACCGTTGACGACGCGTAAACTACAAACACTCGCCCGCGTTTATTTATAAACATTTTCCATGTTTTAACAGCATCAGGTCAAGTGATTTCTGACTCTTTGTGCAGCGCGTATGTACGCGGGTAGAAGAATAGAATGTCCTTAACCACGGATGTTTGGGATGTTTGATATATCCTGCGCTAGCCAACGTTCCGTTTACTTAACAAAGCAAGTCTCGTTCATTCACGTGTTTTCTATTTCGTCTCAGATCGTCGTATACATGTATTTAAATTGTTCAGTTACAAGCGTTAGTTAAACAAAAACATTCATTGTTATTTATGCGATACATCATTCTTCCCCCCTAAGAATTTATTGTCACATAACCACATTCAGTCACTGAATCCATAGCGAATAGGAGGATCACGCTTTCGACGAGGATTTCTGCGTGGAGTGTCGTTGATGTCAGGCTGAGTTAACACATTTGAGTCAGTGTTCGGTTGCACGAATGTTTGATCACGAGCTGAAGATTCTACGCGCTCTCTCTCATCCTCGACCAGTCGCATTTGTAGTTGGTTCACATGTCGCTTGACCACGCCTCTATCAGTTTGTAGGATCCTCACCATTCTTCCTCTGCACTCGATTACAATGCCAGGTAACCATTTGGGTCCTTTGCCATAATTCTTGTAGTATACATGTGTATCTATCTGGAACTGACATTTTCTATTGGTGGGACAACTTTCTTCCGCCTTCCTTTGTTTTGATACGAGGGATAGCAGATTTTTCGGCTTTCTACCATGAAGGCTTTCAGCGGGAGATAGACCGTCCAGTCCAGGGTGTGGCATTGTGCGATACATGAATAGTACCTGTCTCGCTGTTTGCCACAGCTCATCTGCAGAAGGCTCAGCACTTGTGATACATTTCTTCATGTGCTGCTTGAACGTAGCAACAAACCTTTCAGCAAGGCCGTTGGATGGTGGATGTGCCACAGGAGACGTGATGTGCAGCATTCCCAATCGACTGCAGAAGTTCTCGAACTCCTCAGCTATGAATTGGCTCCCATTGTCCGTGATAATAGTATCACACAGTCCTTCGATTGCCAATACCTGTTCGAGCGCAGCAATTGTGTCTTTGGACGTAGTGTGTCCAATATTCATCATTGACAAGTAGGGAAATCTTGACTTTGCATCTATTATTATGAGCCACATCCTTCCGAGAAACGGACCAGCAACGTCCATGTGTATCCGGGACCACACATGCGGAGGTTCAGGCCAACAAGTATAGCTTTGCGGCGGACTCACGGCGTTCTCTCTACATGCGGCGCATTTCCTACAAAATAGTTCGACATCGGAGTTTGCACTAGGCCACCAGACGTATTGTCGCAAGGTCTGCTTCATTCGTACGATGCCAAAGTGAGCAACATGCAGAGTCTTGAGGATGTCAATTCTCAGTGACTCAGGGATAACAACACGAACTCCTACATCTGCTTGTAGCATGACTGCATTTTCATGAATAAACAAACTGTCTTTCAAATTCCAATAGCGCATAAGCTGCTGATCTCTCGGCCTTGTTCTAGGCCAGTCACTGTTTACGATGTGTCTCTTGACTTCTGTCAATGTCTTGTCCTTCTCTGTTTCCCGTATGACATCAGTCAAGTCAATAGGAGACTCGAACAAAGTGTTTTTTATCAGATTGACAGTTTCTTCTTCTTCGAGAGTTTCGATCCTGTCAAAGTTTTCATCTGGGCCAACTGGCAGTCTACTCAAGCAATCTGCGTTTGAGTGTTGAGACGTAGGACGAAATCGGATCTCGAAGTCATAAGCACGCAGTTTCAAGGACCATCTTGTCAGTCTCTGTGCGGCCATTGTAGGAATATTTCTCTCAGGTGAAAATATTGCAGTTAGTGGCTTATTGTCCAATTGCAATGTAAATTTTCGTCCGAAAATGAATTTGTGAAACTTCGTCACGCCAAATATCACTCCAAGTCCCTCTCTAACCAATTGTGAGTAACGCTTCTGAGCTGCAGTCAGTGTCTTGCTTGCAAAGGCGATTGGCTTTTCCTCACCGTCTTCGATCTGTGACAGTACAGCACCCGTTCCGTATGGCGAAGCATCAGTTGCCAAAACAAGTTGCTTTGAAGGATCATAGTGCGTTAAACTCACAACTTCGGCGATGATTTGCTTGAGTTCCTGAAACGCCTTTTCTTGACATTCTTCTGCAATAATGCATATAGAGGTGCTGCTTTGGAAGCCATTTGAGGGATGAAAACAGAATAATATCCGACTTTACCCAAGAAAGCCTTCACTTCATCACACGAGGATGGTCTTGGAAGCGATGTTACTGCTGTTATTGCCGATGGAGAAGGTCGACGCGTCCTTGTGAAGAAAATTCGAAGCCCAGATACTCGCATTTCGGTTGCACCCAAGAACATTTTTCAGGTCTAATGCGAAATCCAAAATCTGATAATGCAGCTATCACGCGTTCAAAGTTTTCCCAATGTTCCGTTTCGTCTCGACCAGTGACAATAATATCATCCAAGAATGCGGCAGTTCCTGGCAGTGAATTGATCATTTGGTCCATTATTTGCTGAAAAATTGATGGTGCTGATGATATCCCAAAGGGCATGCGATGATATTTGAAGATACCGAATGGCGTATTTATGGCGCACATCTTCTTTGACTCTTCATGTACCTCTACTTGAAAGTAGGCATCAGACATGTCGAGTGTTGTGAAGAACTTGCCACCGCTGATCTTTCCGCACAAATCGTCAATATGAGGTAGCGGATGCTGTTGTGTATTTGATTGTCGATTCACATCGATGAAGTCACCACACACACGAAGCTTGCCGTTTGGCTTGGAGACGACAACTATGGGAACAGCCCAATCACTATATGCAATCTTCTCGATAATTCCTTGTCCCTCGAGACGGTTTAATTCTTCTTGCAAAGCTTGCTTTTGGGAAAACGGTATAGGCCTTGCTTTCCGAAACACAGGTGTAGCATCATTCTTCAGTTGTATGTGCGCTTTCATTTTCGAGCACAGTCCCAGACCTGACTGGAAAACCGAAGAATACCATTTTCCAAAACATAGAAGACTGATGTTTCACTCGATGAACTGTCAAGAGAGGACAGTCCCTGCTGTGTCATGCCGAATTCATCTGACCAGGGCAGACCCAACAAGTTTGCATACTTTCTCTCGTTAAGAACGAACAGAGGCAACACTTTAGTTGTCTGGCCTACTTGCACTGTGACGGTACATTTCCCTTTAACAGACAGGTTGTGACCATCGTAAGTTCTCAGAATAGCGGATGTTGCAGTGATAACAGGTGATCCGATTGATTCGTATCCATCCATTCCAACCATAGAGCATGTAGCGCCGGTATCCCACTGAAAGTACATTTGCTTTCCATTGACTGTTGCAGCAATGAAGATTTGATTCTTCTTCCTTTGCACTTGCTCAACAACCGCGCTCACATAGTGAACTTCGAGCTCAGGCTCACTTATCTGGTTTGCATTGCTGGTACCCTTTGACTGACTACGACACACGGAAGCGAAGTGATTTTTTCTATTGCATTTTCTGCATATTTGATTATTAGCAGGACAGTCTTTCCTCTCGTGCTTGACATAGCACCCAGGACAACCTTTGCTGAGACTAAAACGCTGTTGGCTTTGACCACTAACTTTGCGAGCTGTATTCGTCCCTTGTTGAAATTGCAAGCTGCGTCGATTTGCTGCACTTTTGCCTCTCTTGCCTTTGTTGTAGTAAGGTGCGATTCGATTCACCGTAGCAGCAGTAGCACAATCTGAACTTACATCGCACAACTTGCACTGACCTACATGTCTGTAGGTACGACTGCGCTTTCTGTATCACTGTGTCTACAGTAAGCTTCGAGTCTTGTAAACATAGTCCGGCAGCCAGAACGAATTTCTGCAGGGAACGAGGCCGAAAGTGAGACTTTCACAGAATGATGTACACCCTATGCCTACTGCGACTTAGCGCGTCTGCCGAGTTCTAGTGAGTTCCTCTTCTTGTCAGACAGGATCGAAGAAAAACACATGTAAGTCCAATGGGACGCAGATTGCATTTTTTTGGTTAAAATGAAATTTTCTATGTTTTCTCTGATTAAACGAAAAGTACTAAGCCCACAGTCATAATTTTTGACATGGGCTGTCTTCAGGCCATTTCCTTTCATGTTTATGCACTCCTGCCTATAAAGATAAACACATTTCAATTTGGTGAGTCTCTTAATGTCGGCAAACACAAGCATTTTGAGCAACTTTATCCACATTCAACCACATTCTCACATACTTTGCCGATCAGATGCAAAATAAGAGCACATGCACATCATAGGTAATGACCTGAAGACATTCCATGCCAAAAATTATGACTGGGCTTAAGTACTTTTCGTTTAATCAGAGAAAACATAGAAAATTTCATTTTAACCAAAAAATGCAATCTGCGTCCCATTGGATTTACGTGTTTTTCTTCAATCCTGTCTGACAAGAAGAGGAACTCACTACAACTCGGCAGACGCGCTAAGTCGCAGTAGGCATAGGGTGTACATCATTCTGTGAAGGTCTCACTTTCGGCCTCGTTCCCTGCAGAAACTCTTTCTGGCTGCCGGACTAACACTCCCGTCGAACCTCAGCATGAGGAGTGCGTCGAATAATGACGTCAATAATCATGTCATCAATGTAAGATGCGGAACAACCAGCCTTTGGGCAGGCGAATTCACAATCCGCACCCAGACCTCGCAATGTAGCGACCCAATCCGCGTATGTTTGACCTGGCTTCAAGTCTGTAGAGTTAAAATCGTACCGTGCGGCGTGTTTATTCACTGCTTCTTTGAAGTGAATTGTTAGCTTTTCAATCAATTCAATGAAAGTCTTTGAAGTCAGATCTTCTCCACTGTATAGATTTTTCAGCAGTTGATATGTGCTAGCTCCGACAGATGCCAGCAAACATGCACGTTGTGTTGTACTATCCTTGGTATCGTGTAAATCAAAATGGTACTGCAGCCTTTCGACATACTGAGTAAACTTTTCCTTTCCCTTGTCGAACGCCTCGAACTTGGGCAACGACAAATTAGGAGAAGTGGAAGTTCCAACACTTAGACTTTTTAGAAGAAGCTCGAACTGTTCTTGCTGATTTTTCAATATGTCTTTCAAGTCACTTGCAGATAAAGCCATTTTTGAACGATCGCAATTGAGAACACACGATGCGAAGAACGTCGAATATCTTGCCGAATGATTGTACGATCCGAAGAATTGAATTCACTCGATCGCGAAGTGTAACTAACGCAGCGAAGACCAGCTCACTCGCTGTGGTATAATTGACGAAGAATCAACCAGCTGATTCACTCGTTCAGACGAAAGCCGTTGACAGCAGGCGCAGAATGACGTTGACAAGTCAATCTCACTCCTAGCACCACTGATATATCCTGCGCTAGCCAACGTTCCGTTTACTTAACAAAGCAAGTCTCGTTCATTCACGTGTTTTCTATTTCGTCTCAGATCGTCGTATATTTAAATTGTTCAGTTACAAGCGTTAGTTAAACAAAAACATTCATTGTTATTTATGCGATGCATCAGTGTTCCGTAATTACGCGTTGCAATGTCACTTAGTGATTACAGATTTATCGATGAATCTCATGATCGATAAGTTTTATATTTTTCTAGGATTGATTGTTGATGAGAACTTCATTAAATGTTATTGGAGTATTGATTTCAAGACAAAAAGCGATCAGCTGATATTGAATATAGCAACTACCATTCATTTGCATTGTAAGTTTACAGAGACGCAGATGAACAGGAAATTGGTATTATAAATCGATTGACAGATTGGTAAATTTGCTTTGTGCACCGCTTTACTCTGTTCAACCCTGAGGATGCACATCCGTTATGCACCTCAGCATCTTGGTTCAATCTTCATCTGCACGAGTGCAACTGGCAAAGACGCGCTGTGTCCTTTCTGTAGGTCCTATTGCATGAATCCAACCAATCGGCTAAGCAGTCGATTTCATTCCCCATTTGCCAAGCTCAATACAGAGCACATTCGATGAACGTGTAGTCATTCGAAAGAGACCAGTCTTATAAAAAAAGAGTGACACAAGTTTTTTGAAGTACATTTATAAATAACTTCATCTGCAAACAATTTGAGTGGGTCTCAACAGGCTAAAGGAATAAGGAAAACCTGTGTCTATACTACTGTCATTGTTTCGTTTTGCATTTGAAACGATAATGCTGTAGTTAATTTGCTAAAGAGCAGAAGGGCGTTTCCATTTTAAAGGTTACGATTTTGAACAAAATGTGTCTTTTAACTGTAACATGGTAACTATCCAACCGATTTTATAACTTTTTTTAGAATGATCGTCGAAACATAGGCAATCATACAATATTATCAGTTATCACATATAACTGACATAAGTTACCTTTGTTGAGTGCTTTAAGCCTACAAATGTACAAAATCAATGTCCAAATTCTGGGTGATTTGACTTCAAGGGACTTTTGGTAATATGATAAGAATTCACTGCAAACAATGATCCAATTAGAGTGTAAAAATATCTATTTCTCACTTTCCACTGAAAAGTCAATTATATATTTAAAAAATTGACTCGAAGTGCTTTAAAATATCATACCACAACGGTGAAATTCAATCGTCACCTAAAATGTGATTCGGTCGCCATAATAAAAATATATATGTTATCTTATTTTTAATGATTCCAGTGCCCAAATCGATTCACAAGAACTATATCTGCAATAATTGGTTCATATACACCCTTTGTTACATCATCATATGACGTTTAGGAGGAATTTTCAGAAAGTGATAAATATTGCATACCACAAATGTAATTCGTTCGATCGATAATTAATCCATTATTGTATGAAATACGCATTATTTGTGGTTCTTATTATCATTTTCGTGATCAGCATCAAAAACTGACCTAGAAAAGTGGCTTTGGAACTTAATATTGTTACCAGCTTACGAGTATTTATCACGCTATGATTGCAATCAAAAGGCGTTGCCAGGTTAAATTTCTATTGAAATAATGCAAAAAACCCTGGTAAGAATGTCGTAACTCTTGCCAGGTTTTTTGTGATAATCATGAAAGGCTATAACTAGGAATCATAGACATAGAAATAGTAACAAATATCATGGACAAATAGTCATGGACATCTATTCAACCATTTCCACGATTCAGCTCTTGCTTCCATGTACATCCATTTATTACCATAGTAAGTTGGAAACACTAGGAATCATAGACCAGAATTTCTAGGCATGATTTCCCAGGCGCGTGGAAATCATGCCTGAAATTCTGGTCTATGATTCCTACATTATTAAACTGTTTATTTTCCATCGAAATCGTAACCTTTAAAATGGAAACGCCCAGAAGGTCACTAATTCATAGCGGCAAAAATGCACTTGAAATGGCAATGACACAAATTCTTTTCGACTGCTGCATTTTGAAATAGCACTGTCAATATTAAAGAGAAAAATCTCATTCTTGACGGGTCAAACCTATGTATGACGGGTCAATGCGTTGATTTATTTTCATTTGCCGTCACATAAGTCGGCTGAATCTTGAATAATATCCATGAACGTTAGCACAGAATATAAGTAGCATGTTTAGCCTCTTTGTCATGTTTAGTAAGCTGAGAGTGAAGAAAGACTGGAAAAGATTTCAGAATGGAAGCACGGACTCGCAGAGAAAGGACTGAAAGTTAATGCGTCCAAATCAAAAGTGCTCATTTCGTCAGCGGGTGGTAGTGAGGCAAAGGCATCAGGAAAGTTCCCGTGTGCAATATGTAAGCAAGGAGTTGGCCAAAATTCAATAAGATACATGCCATGTGCTCTCTGGGTCCACTGTAAATGTAGTGGCATCAGCGGCAGCCTACGACTATAGCATATGAGCTCCACGTTTAAGTGTAAGCGATGCAGAGGCTCAGTGATAGAACGTGCTCAGCCTGCACACCAGTTGGTTGACGGTGACGAGCTTGAAATAGTTTCACGCTTCTCCTATCTTGGCGACGAACTAGAGGCAGGTGGTGGAGTAGATGCTGCTGTCAATAGAAGAATTCGATGCGGCTAGGAAATCTTCAAGGCGTTGATGACGTTCCTCACCTCACGTGCTCCCTCCCTCCACATGAAAGGAAGAGTACATGATGCCTGTGTCCGGAAGGGTATGATATACGGAAGCGAGACATGGGCTCTGAAAGTGGACAGTCAACAACGTCTGGAGAGGATGGAAATGCGCATGGTAAGGAGCATGTGTGGCACGAAGCGAAGTGACGACTTGAGGCATATGCTTAACATCGAAGCAATATCCGATGTTATCGTACGAAACCGACTCAGATGGTTTGGCCACGTGAATCGAAAAGAGCCCGAAGACTGCGTCCGCCAAGTGTTGACAGCTGGGTGACCACTTGGTCCGAATTTTCGGACCTGTCCGAATTGGTCCGATTTGGTCAGAATTTCGGGGGAAGGTCCGAAATGGTCCGAAATTGCCAATTATGTAAGTCATGGGTTTTTTCTTACTACTTACCCTAAAATAAAAATTGAGCAGCTTATTGAATTAATATATTCTGTAATTAACAGAAATATTTTAAAAAATTAAAATTTTCATTCAATTGTTCGTAGAGGCTCAATTTAATCTAGAATAATATCAATCTGCCACAGATCCTACAATACTTACTTGGTTACTTCATACGACTACGTGGTCTTTTTTGTTAAAGTTCAACATTTTACTTGTTTTTTCGTGTGTTTATTAGCGACCAATATTTTTGAACAGTTTTTGAGTCTATATCAGCATGACGTGTTTTTGAGCAGTTTTTGAGTCTATCAGCATGACGTGTTTTTGAGCAGTTTTTGAGTCTATCAGCATGACGTGTTGATTTACAAAGTGAATGATATAAACTTCTCAACAATCGTAGTTAATTTGCGAAATAAGGGACAGAGACCATTCATTTTAGAATTGAGTATTTGATCAGAAAAAACAGAGAGTCAATGTTGAAATTACCCATTTATTTTGATATGATAATTATTTTGTATAAATCAATCAACTATGCAATCTGTTTTTCATATTTTTCCGCTTTCCATAAAGAAGCAGACGTATAGTCCGGGAGCTAGCGTGAAGTTGTGCAGGGAACGAGGTAGTACATAAAACTTTCACATAGCATAGTACACCTCTAACCTACTGCAAAACTTCGCGTCTGCCGGATCAGATCATTTGCTTTTAAGAAATAGAGATGATAACACAATCCTATGTATTTCCAATGGTAAAATTGTGACATTTAAGGTGTTGACTCCATTTTTTCGAGTTTTGGCTCATAAAAGTTACACAAATTGGTATTTTGTTGAACTGGTTATTATAGAAATCATCTACAGATCATGATCTTTCAAATGAGTTATCATTCAGTGACAGAGGATGAAGTAAAGTGTACAAACAGACACTTTTCGTTAAAGTACATCAACAATTTTCCTGAAATTTCTATGTTAAAATTTGCAGTTACACCAACGAAAAGTGTCTGTTTGTACACTTTGCTTCATCCTCTGTTACTGAATGATAACTCATTTGAAAGATCATGATCTGTAGATGATTTCTATAATAACCAATTCAACAAAATACCAATTTGTGTAACTTTTATGAGCAAAAATTCGAAAAAATGGAGCCAACACCTTAAATGTCACAATTTTACCACTGGAAATAAATAGGATTGTGTTGTCCTCTCTATTTCTTAAAAGCAAATGATCTGATCCGGCAGACGCGAAGTTTTGCAGTAGGTTAGAGGTGTACTATGCTATGTGAAAGTTTTATGTACTACCTCGTTCCCTGCACAACTTCACGCTAGCTCCCGGACTAGTACATGTAGTAACTGTTCTAGTATTCATTACTGTTTTGGTATTTCAAATTCAATAGTGTCTTTGAATTATTTTGCAAATGTGCTACATGTAGTTAATTCTGTAATTTGATATTTGCCGATTCATTCAGCTTATTGTTAAAACTTTCTCGACATGACTGGGAATCGTATTTGCATTTTGTTTTGCAGCATTTAACTGAATTACTGCCTACATTTATTTGTTTTATATGAGATGATGGAATACATATGAAATTTTTCATGATATTCTATTTTTTCCTATGTATACATTTCATTTGGATAACTACTACTATAGTCAAATCATCAAAATTTAAAATGTATGTGACGTCATTGTAGGACAGACTTATTGTCCGATTTTCGGTCCTCCTGAAGTGGTCAACCTGATTCCAGCCATGTTTGCTCTCTCTCATTAATAGAACATCATCCGCATAATTGAAGTTTCCAAATCAAATAATTTTACTGAATCTTGAATCTGGAGCAATCTTGTTGTTGCTAGAGTCAATAATCAAGAGAGAACATCTACCTAGAGAATTTCATTTTAAATGATTGTGTTTCTGTACCACCACAAAAAGTATTTCATTTCTTCATAATACTTCATAATAAAACCAATGACAAAATTTTGCTTTCAGGTATTAAATGACTTAAATTTGTCAATGCTTTTAAGTAACCGCGCATCGGCAGAGGTATCTTGAAGTTTATGGATTATAATGATGAAAGGGACGTTTTTTGGAATACATCTACATTCAGTTGTGTTGTTGTCATGTTTACTAAAAGCATTGACATCTGTTTCTACGACAGTATGAAACAATGCGCCATTTTCTGAAGGTTATTTTCTGCAAGTATTTTGAACAAGGACCCGAGAAGTTATGAAGCTCATCACATATCAAATCCACTTCGCTTGCACGGCCTCATTGGTTCTCAGTGCATGTCGACTGCCTTATAAATATCATCATGGAGTTTGCCTTCATTGGGGAACAGCCAAAGGTGGATATTGTTCCGGTCAGGAATATTGCGCTAAAAACAACGGTGAATTAATACGAGGCAACACTGTTATGCGCTTGAATTATCAGTCATTTCCATTCCATTTCTACATCGGTTTAACGGATTTATTGAATGAAAGAGGACATAGAAGGGACGGATGGAGATGGACCGATGGAAGCACGCATCCGAACTCGAGAAACCTCATTTGGAATATTTACGAGCCTCAAGGAAACACTGATGAAAACTTCGTCATAAAAATAAGAAATGCGGAATTTGCGGACATTATTGAGAAAGATGGCTCGCTCAATTGGCAGGCTGTTCCGATGTGCCAGCCAAGACATCTACCACCTGTTAAGTCTGTCAAGAGATCCAACCGCTTTATCAAGACCATTGTCGTCCAATACAGCGGAAAAAATCAATGTCCATGTCAGAATAGCGGATGCTCTTCAACCTTGAATGTCCGATCGAGAGCCGAATGTTCTAGAAATTGTGGAAATGAAAAGAATGATTTTTGCGTTTCATTTTATTACCATCCTCAAATGGGTAGCTGCAAACTTGTGCTCTATACGGACACCAATTTATATTTGGAAGACGTGTCAGGATGGGTGAAATATGTGCGCCAGGAATAGAAGTCATGATGACTACAATTGATTGTTGTGAATATGTACTGCAACTTCATCCGACAATTTCAGCATCTGTGTGTTCGTTGACATTGAATATTTCCTACTTCATGAAGTAATGCAATACAGTCACATCCCAATTTACTCGATGACATCATGCTGTTCAGGAGAAATTATAAACTTTTACGTTGAAATATGCCATTTACTGTGGAGACCGACGTATCAGTCAATACGATCTCTGCATCGCAACTCTCAATCAGGCAAGTCGACCTGTGGCTTTCTTCTCTCTCGCACCTTGTCACCACATGAACGAAAGCACTTAGTTGAGACCCAAGAAACTTTGAGGAAATTGTGGCATTACCTACTTGTTTAGACGACATCTCCGAATCATTCCAGTGATCAACCTCCGCGTCATTCATGTTCGACAAGAATAATTTTAGAAATGATAAAATTCAACGATGGAGAGCTCCTATAGCTCCTTGTATGACAGCCATAATAATTCGTCAGCAGAATTGCACCATTTCATCTACATCACAATATGCGAAGTTTCCCTTCTAGAAAAGCAAGACAATCACAGATGACTTTCTAATTCTGTGCAACAAACAGATCATAGGCATATAAACAAAACACGCATAACTGATCAAAGAGAAAACTAAAGACATTGTAAGATTTTGGTTTTTCTCATTCTTTTCCTGGGAAATCGAAATGAGATTCCATGTAAAAGTGATTGTTTTACCCATAATGTCCGACTAACTGACACGCAGCAGTCTTTTAATGACACACATATCTGTTGCAAGAATCATTGGAATGGAACTGTATAGCTGTAAGCAGAATTGCTCATATGTGTATATCAAACAACACTTCAATGTTTACTCTGAAGCATCTGATTGAGTTGTCTTGCATGGATATAATGACCTCCCCTCAGCTATATTCGTGTAATAAAATAAAATGTTGAATTCTTGATCTTTTTGGTTTTCATTCTTATATTGATCCGAAATTCTTTAGAAGTAAGAGTAATAATCCCCTCAACTAATGAGCGCAGACTCATTATCATCTGCTATTCTTTCTGATAACTCGCAATTGATAACCTTGGATAACATCAGTGCGACATCTTTATTGTATTAATCATAATACGAATGATTGATATCATTCCGAGATTCAGAAACTTCATAACAAGAAACGATCTAATTTAATTCAATTTGTTAATTGTTACATTTGCACTCGTCAACCTGCAAACTCAAATGACTTCTGAAATCTCTTGTTGTAGACCATTTCGTATTCGATGAGCATCATGCGCGTTTGATGAAAGATGTCAAGGTTCATTTGTGTGTATTTCTGTCTCACTATGACTGTATGCGCTCTCCATCTGAATCGGAGCGATGCATGGCGTGTACCTTGTCGGAAGAGTTTATTGTCGGCGGTTTGTGGCCGTGCTCCGGCTATCTAGCAGTCTCTGGAATATTATTTTACTCTACTGGTCATTAAATGTATTTATTTTTGATTAATTGTTCATTCTTATTCTCCACGTTTGTATATTTTAAAAGTGTGATAGGCTTCGGTCGTCCCAATTAACACCACCCCTGGTTTCCCAGATATGAACAGTCATCAGATGTTTCATGTTGTTGAATCAGGTTTTTGGGCATGGCACTTATTTGGGTCATTTGCGATCGAGCTTCCTTCCATTCTTCTCTTTTGCACTTCTCCATTTGCTGTAGATTAAGGTGTGACAGATCGAACGTATTCACGGCACACGAACGTCAGGTAGTTCGAGGGTCTCGAACCTGGCAATGCTTTGGGAGACAGGTCCGGTCAACTGCTCGAAAAAAGGCGGTAGAGTTCCACTGCCACGGACATGCGTGGGTAGCTTTAGTGATGGATCTAGCCCATGTAGCTGTATCCGGTTCCTGTGTGGCCTACCTGACTTGTACCCATTGTTACATTGTTGAGGCTGAGCAAGCAGCATATGGTAATTTCCAAAAAATATCCCATAAGGTTTCATCGATTTCATGTCCAAATTGTATATAATCCTGTCCGTTTGTTGAGTCATCGCCATTGATGATGGATACCGCGGTATTTGAAACCGGTATGGCAATATTCGTTATCGTGCAAAATCTTTACGGCTTCCAGCTTGTAATGATAATGAAACCTCTTCTTCATTGGCAGTTATTGTGGATCTGACTCTCCCAGTCACTGGAACAATAGTCGATGGAACACGAGAAAATTTCACAGATCTAGTCTTCAGCAGTCATTTAGGAACCCGTACAGAAATAAGTCCGTATGAATCATAGTATGAAAAGGTATGAAAAATAGTATGACAGCGCATACGTATGTAATAACATACTATGAAACATAGTATGCATAAATATGAATAGCGCATACGTATGTATTAACATACTATGAAACATAGTATGCATAAATATGAATAGCGCATACGTATGTCTTGACATTCTATAAAACATAGTATGCATAAATATGAATAGCGCATACGTATGTCTTGACATTCTATGAAACATACTATGAATAAAAATGTATTACGCATATGTGTGCATTATCATAGTATGAAACAGTATGCATAAGTATGAATTTCGCATACGTATGTATTAACATACTGTGAAACATACTCATAATTGATTATTTAAATTCATACCGTATGCACACATACTACATGTTATTGTGCAGGAGTAATCTATGTTGGGTAGCGACAATTTTTTCTACTATGATGTTTGATGCGTAACCCGAATTTTGTACCCATGCTGAATGATGCTGGTGATTATCAGTCATCTATACAGAATTAATGAGTGATATCAAATATAACTTTCGTTGAATATGTTTCATAATGTTCATAATGTTGCTGTTCAACTTTCTGATGAATGACGTATCCATTTTTATCTCAGGTCATTGGAAATAATTATCTTTCATTTAATTATCTTTGTCTAGTATTAAATAACTATTTTGCTATCATATAATGACATTATTTGCAGATAACGAATTCGTCAATAGTTCTGATTCTTGTGATAATGAAATTCTTTCATACATATATATATATATTGTTCATGCTCTTCAGTTACTTTATGCAAAACGTCTTTGCTACAAGCTGAAAATTTCATCTGAGACGATTTTATCAAACACGTATGGTACTTAATGCATGCAATTCTGAAATATTGCTCATTGTTTTCCTATGATTATTAATGCAATAATGATATTTATGGAGCTTCCACAGTATCTCCACAATATTTCAACGTGTTTTGAAAATGATAGTGAAAACCTACTGATGATGCCCAACACATCGATTTTGTTTTATTTTTAATGCATAAATGATTCATTTATGTATATTTATTCTAACCAAGAATTCATCGAGTTGGATCCTTCTCATCTCATAATTGCATGACCTACATGCATTTTTTACATAACATGATGATATCATAGGAATTTGATTAACGATTACCATGCATATAAGAGCAGGTATTATTCTTGTTTAAACGAAATAATAACGTGTCTTGTAGCTTTTTTTCCTCAAAGAATTAGTTATTCAACGAGTTTACTTTCGAAAAGTCTCATGTGTATTGTGGATCTCTACAATGTCAGTAAAAATTTGAAAGTCCATTTTTGAGTAATCTAAAAGTTAAATATGAAAGTGTTACTAATATAATTTCCTTGAGTTGCCATTGATTAAGTGCTATTTTGAACACCAACACATTTCAGATAATAAATTCTATCAAACATGATTTATGAAAGTAATAAAAGCTAATTCAATTAGTTTCGAAAAATATTGTTGATATTTATTTTGATTATTTATCTTTCCTATTATTGCTTGAGAAATTGCCACCTTATCATAAACGTGTATAATTCTTTTATTAGTGTGTCATTGTATCTGAAGTTTTCCATCATACCCATCAGGGTTGTCCAGTCTAACTCAGAAGGCTCCTGGTTCCTTTCACTTCTCTAATAATAAGCATTAGTTTATTTCCATTGAAAGCATAAATGAACTTGTATGAACGTCAAAACAATTAACTTCACACTGTCTTGACGTGGGAGCATTATTATTAGCTGCTTGCATTACAGGTAGCGGTAACGGATTCTTTTAAGATTGTTTATGCTAGTGAATGCTAACGAGTTGCTTCACTTTCTTTTTTTTATCTTCTGCTTAAGGGTTTATGGTACCGTCCTCTTCACTCGAACTTTGATTTTAAAAAATCATACAAAAACGTTTATCTTTGATCAAATGGGTACGTCGTTCGTGTGTTAACAAATGAATGCCATATATGTGATTTTAACGTATGAGAAATTGTAATTATTTTGATATTAAAATGATGCTAATAGCTGTCTCCCTCATGATATGTTCTCTATCTAAATCAGTTGCCTTGCTACATTTGACATGTTACCGGAGAGACAAGGTGCTTTTGACTTTGTTCCCTTTCAGATTAAAATACGACATATTGAATACAGAATGCATGTTTTTATTCATATGATAAGTGGTGCATATAATAATGAATTCATGCTGTTATAGAGTATATGTACAACATCAAAACATATGTGCTTATGTATGATATTCCTTCGTACGATACTGCTGTATGCATATATGTTGCATTTTTATGTCAGGAACATACTCTGAAAACTCACGTGTGTTCAGGATGAGTATACGTACCTATTTTCATAGTATGTTTCTTTGTATGATTCATGCGTATGGCACGACAACGCGTTACATGCTCTTAGTACGTCTCATACTATGTTTCGTATGTCTGTTCCATACTATGTTTCACATCATGTTTTCACAGCGTGTGCCATATGAGTATGCATACTATTTTCATAACATGATTCATACCATGTAAAGTCATAGTATGAATCGTACGTATGTTAGGGTATGGCCCGACAGAGCGTTAAATGTTCATAGTATGCTTCATACGTCTGTTCCATACTATGATTCATACTACATTTTCACAGTGTGTCTGGTATGAATACGTATATGATTTTTCATGGTATGTTTCATAGTATGATTTTGCTGAGTATGATTTAGGGTATGCTTCATACTAAGTTTCATACTATGTTAGGTCATAGTATGAATCATACGTATGCCAGGGTATGGCCCGACAGAGCGTTACATGTCCATAGTATGTTTCATACTATGTTACATACGTCTGTTTCATACTATGTTTCATACGAATGTTTCATAGTATGATTCATACCAATTTTTTCTGTACGGGAACAGTTGCAGCTCAGTGGCAGGGCTTTTATGATCCAGAGTCTTCAATTTCTTCCTTGAAAATGAAGGTTGATATTCAAACGTGAGTTGATTTGAATGAGCGTTTGAAATGCATCTGTGGTTTTTATATGCTTAGAATGCGAAGATGGAGTTATACCAATACATATCATATTTTTCTTTAGAGATATGACTGGCGAATTCGTTCAGCAACAAGGATGGACTTCTATTCCTGAAGATGCAGCCAATATTGAGTGGCATAATTTTTACTTACGCCATCGAGACGTCATCAGACCAACTCTCAGAGTAAAAAACTTTGCCAATAATTATGTCGATGCGTCGACCAACACTTTTGTGGTTGATTTGACCCCTCCCGAGCTTGGTGGTTAATCTTGGTGATGGTCTCACTCTGGATAATGACATAGAAGGACAAAATGACGACACCAAGGTAGCTTGCAATTGGTTGTATCGGGATCAAGAGTCTGGGCTGAAGGCGTTCAATGTTATCATCTATGAGAGATATCAAGGCACTCGGATGCAAATTTATCCCATGACGATTGGACAGGGAGTCCCTCACCTGTAAGACACCTTCGTTTTCATCATAATGAGAAAATTAGAAGTAACTACATTTAGTAATACAGGTGCCAATTTGTAATTAGGTGTAATAGGGTAAGCACAAAATATGACAACTATTACTTATAGTCCGGGAGCTAGCGTGAAGTTGTGCAGGGAACGAGGTAGTACATAAAACTTTCACATTGCATAGTACACCTCTAACCTACTGCAAAACTTCGCGTCTGCCGGATCAGATCATTTGCTTTTAAGAAATAGAGAGAATAACACAATCCTATGTATTTCCAGTGGTAAAATTGTGACATTTAAGGTGTTGACTCCATTTTTTCGAGTTTTTGCTCATAAAAGTTACACAAATTGGTATTTTGTTGAATTGGTTATTATAGAAATCATCTGCAGATCATGATCTTTCAAATGAGTTATCATTCATTGACAGAGGATGAAGTAAAGTGTACAAACAGACACTTTTCGTTAAAGTATATCAACAATTTTCCTGAAATTTCTATGTTAAAATTTGCAGTTACACCAACGAAAAGTGTCTGTTTGTACACTTTACTTCATCCTCTGTCACTGAATGATAGCTCATTTGAAAGATCATGATCTGCAGATGATTTCTATAATAACCAGTTCAACAAATACCAATTTGTGTAACTTTTATGAGCAAAAATTCGAAAAAAATGGAGTCAACACCTTAAATGTCACAATTTTACCACTGGAAATACATAGGATTGTGTTATTCTCTCTATTTCATAAAAGCAAATGATCTGATCCGGCAGACGCGAAGTTTTGCAGTAGGTTAGAGGTGTACTATGCTATGTGAAAGTTTTATGTACTACCTCGTTCCCTGCACAAGTTCGCGCTAGCTCCCGGACTATTACCTGAACCTATATTTAGTGATTATTGCTGTATCAATTATCAATCATTTTCGATGAAAGTTGATCAAATGTCGCTTTATGTTGGATGCATGCGACTCGGCTCCTCCCATCTTCTTGATGTCTTTTCTCCAGTCTCTACCAGGAAAGAAAATCCCTCATCCTTCTCCAGAAAATATGAGTACACCTTCGATTTTAATACGTACTTTGGAGGAGACATCACACACGATTAACGTGAGGGTAAGAGGATAATGTTCCCAAACAAACTAGTATTTCATTTTTGTCTCTGATGTGACCTTTGGCGAGCAGGTGTGATCGAGGCTAGGAAGGCTTGTCTTCTCTACTTAATCACCGGGTGAAAAGACAATCCTTATTTCACTATCATTCCCTCAACTATTACAAGCTTTTTGCATGCACTGCCCTCTCTGCACTTTTGTTTGGAAGAACCAACAGGATTCCTTGGATTCGTCTGCATGCAACACTACACCTTTTCCATTTCTATTTCAGATATTTCCTAATCGATTTCAGATCTTTCCAAATGAATTTCAGACATTTCCAAATCTATTTCAGATCTTTCCAAATGAATTTCAGACATTTCCAGATGGATTTCAGATTTCTCCATTTGAATTTCAGATATCTTCAAAGTTGAACCTGTGGTAGATATCTGAAATTCAATTAGAGGAATCTGAAATCCATCTGGAAACGTCTGAAATTCATTTGGAAAGATCTGAAATAGACATGGAATAGGTATAGATGACATGCCACGCGTAATTACGGAACACCCCAAAACATCCGTGGTTAAGGACATTCTCTTCCTCTACGCGCGTACATACGCCCTGCACTAAGAGTCAGAAATCACTTGATCTGATGCTGTTAAAACATGGGGAATTGCTATGAATACGCGCAGGCAAGCGTTGACTCGTCGTCTACGGTTGTCTGCGCGCCGCTTGAACCACGGATGAACCGCTCATAGATCTTCTGTCTGCCCTCAGCATGAAATTGAGGTCCTATCACATTGTTTTGCCTCTGATACAGACACATGAGACGCAAAGTCTATATGACATCTGCCGAGTGCCGACATATGTTGCAGTAATGCGTCACGCGTAAACACGGATGTTAGGGTCGTGTGTAATTACGAGTAATTATGAGCGTGGCATGTCACCTAGTGAAATAGCTGGTGGCCACAGTCCTTCATGCATACAATTCAAATGAGATGATCACACTATCATCTTTCATTGCTTGTATGCAAGCAGATTCGTTGGCTTGAGCAACAGAGAGGAGAAGCGGCAGAATCAATCAATGACAATTACGTAAGTTTTTAAAATACACACGCACTTGTTATGCAAGTAGGGAATGGATTTGTCAAAATCTATTTTGTTCTTCTTGTTCAGATTGTTAGACAAATAGTGCATATTATGCTTATTTAATTGGGAGCCCGAGATTCAGAAACATAAAAAGCCTGCGCTTTCATACAATCTCCGGGTTCCTGACGATGAGGTTTTTTAATCTGTTTCTTGAAGTTTACAAATTGGAAAAAGCACGCCAGCAACAATGGCACGCGTAATTACGGACCACCCCAAACATCCGTGGTTGAAGACATTCTAATCTACGCACGTAGATACGCGCTGCACTAAGAGTCAGAAATCACTTGATCTGATGCTGTTACAGCATGGGGAATGTTTATGAATATGCGCGGGCGAGCGTTTATAGTTTGCGCGTCGTCTACGGTTGTCTGCGTTACCGCTTGAACCGCGGCTGAACCGCTAAGCATGTTATGAGCATGAAATTGAGGTCCTATCACATAGTTTAGCCTCTGGTACATGTAGACACAGGAGAGAGGTAAATTACCGGTAATTTACCACACTTCAAACACTGCGTGAGACGCAAAGTGTATATAATAGGGCTGCCGACAGATGTTGCAGCAATGTCACGCATATAGCTACGGATGTCCTACGTAGGGTCATGTGTAATTACGCGTAGTTTACGCGTAATTGAGTGTGGCTTAAGTGTGGTTACCAAATACGTGGGTTTACCATATCAGCAACATTTTTCAGCAATCTTTTTTCAAGAAAAGTCGATGTATTTCAATGAACAATTTTGGTTTCTCTTTTCTACATGTGGCATAACTTAAGTCCTAACTCTGAATTACAGGAAAATATCAGATCTAACCTCAATATACCTATTTGCGTATACCAGAGGTGAATATAATCCATTGCATATAGCCAGATGTTAGAAATATGTAAGCAACGCAAATTGAAGACACTAAATGAAAACAAAAGTGGGCTTTATTACCTACACATACACGTGTAGGGCCACTCCGTGATTTTTCATTTTTTTGTTCGTTACACCAGTTTTGCAATAATCGACATGAACTTCTCACACGTGTCAACTGCACCCCATAGAGATAGAATTTGAATATAAATTCATTGTAATAAATCAAAAATTCAAGACTGTAGAACTCTGAGTGGGCCTTATTCACCTCACCCACCGTAGTACTCTTTTGTTTAGAACTCAGACTCATACTTGAATAGGATTTTATGATTTCCAGTGCAAAAACAGAAGATTCCATTTAACTGACTGTTGAAGACAATTCCTAGCTTTTCGACTTTATATTTATCTAGGTCTACTATTGACAAATACGTGTACACTTGTACACTCGTACTATCCTTTTCATCGGTCTCTGCGTTAATTTTCACGGCTAAGCTGGTCCGACCACTGTCAGTCAGTTCATTTTGTCTTAAGTTTGTTTGCCGAAATATGAAGCTTCAATACTGCACTGATAATGGTACAATTTACTGACGAAAAACGCTATCGAACAATGATCCTAATTCTTCTAACTTGAAAGAACCGCAGTGATCGGGGTATTCCTATCACAGCAATAAACTCTTGCGTGTTCTTTTTGATTTGATTGCACCTATCTTCGAATTCGCTCTATTTCAAGAATTGAGATAGAAATAGAATAGAAATATATTTTCCACCAATACAAAATCTGTACATTGTGTACAAGGATCGTTACATTTACATATACTCGTAGATAAATACAGATATACCGGTATACATTTATTACTTTTACAAAATACTAAATATAATACAAATACAGATAAATGTAGTGGGCGGGGCCAGAGCACTGTGGGACAGTAGGAACCCAGCCCCGCTAACAAAAGTTCAGATTAAGATTACTCACACATCAAAATCATTTACATTATACATATATCCTAGATACTCTCACACAAGGTATGTACAGCCAAACAACAGGTCAGTGATCGTCATACAAGATACATACATGAAAGTCCACATATACATATACTTACAAATCACATACTTGGGCTATTATATGCCAATTATGTCCGGGATACAATATCAGGGTTGGAATAGCATTTGATATTTTCCATTCGCACACTGTCATCTCTCTTAGTTACCTCAGATATTGCAACTTTCGTTTCTGTTAGTATTTGTTTAAGCTTTTTTTGGAACTTATCATATTCTCTTATTTCTTTAATGCTACGAGGAAGTAAATTCCAGAGATTATCAATGATACGATGAATTTTTCTCATTTATGCTATGGTTAAAGTTTCATTTTTATCATGTGAACATACGCTAAGCTACACAGGAGGACACTCACTGTTAATCCTGATAGCACATTTAATTAATGTTTGACCTCTGCGAATTGCATTTTCTTACAACCCATTGTATGTTTATCATGCTAACAATTGAAATCGAGATGTATCAGTTTTCTCGTGTATCACTGCAAAGAATCGTTTTCTTGTAACGCTCAAATGATTTTTGCTACTTTTAATTGTATACCAAGCCTTGTTAAGGGCGAAATGTCTGTTGCCAATACTTTGGTCTTTAACGTTTGCTGACTTTGTGTTTGAAGAGTATGGCAAATGGGATATGGGATTTTTCGGAGATCGTTCGCTTTACCTTAATACTAATAAAGTGATGCTTCTCCCATCCGATTCTGTGGGCGAGGCACGATGGCCAACTTCAGGCATCATTGAAAACTCAAAATACTATGGGAATCTTTCATTCTCATCACAATAACAACCAACAATAACACAGATGGCGCTTTGGTGACACTACTTATAATTACAGTAGCGTAGAAAGTGACAAGATAATGGCTACTTGACATGCAAACAGAATCATAGAAATCCATATATTGTCCACATGCAAACGGAATCATAGAAGTCGATATATTGTCCATAACGTTACGCCTCAATTACATGCAACTTGACAATAATTACAAAATATGACTTCTGTACAATGGCAAAAACGAAAAAATTGAATACATGTACAAACAAGACAAAATATGCAAAAATGAACAATAGGCATTTCTCAAATGCGGTTCACAACGTGATGACTTACAAGAAATTTGCAAGAAAAGTAGAGGCACGCAGACTTACATACATTGACGACTCATCTGCAGACACCCACATAATACAGACAGAAGATGACTCAGCATTGAAGGAGAGCCCATGTGGCCTGTGAGATTAGGAGTAGATACTATGCAAGAAAAATGTTCATAGAAATACAATTATCGTAGCCTCCCCCACCACACATTCGCGAGAGCCAATTTCACTTACAGAACAAATGATTGTAATTCTAGAATGACCCACGACTTTTCTTAATCAACCGATTGATCCATTTTACTATTTTAACGTGTCTAAATGATTGGTTAATGATTAAGTCGGATGGTTGCAGTCATGTTAAGCATTTGGTTGTAGACATGAATAGGCACTTTTCTTGAATTTTGTTCGAATTGAATGTCCTTTGCAATTACATTAGTGGAGGAAAGCATTTTAAGAAATTTGATTAAGAATTGTAACCTAGGAATCCCCTATAGGCCTATGAGATCATTTCATACGGCAGTGAAACATGGCCCATGAAAGTCGAAGATCAGCGACGAATGGTGACAGCAGAACGCAGAATGGTCCGCTGCATGATGGGCGCATCTTTGAAGGACAGGTTCGCTTCTTACATGTTTCCCCAGCTTCTTGGAATAGAAGACATCAAGACCGTCGTAAAAAGGAACCGTCTTAAATGGTTCGGGCATGTTCTCCGGAAGCCTGATGATAACTGTGTCAAGAAGACGTATGGCATGGACCTACCATGGCCAATGCCGAGGCTGCCTTAACAAGACTTGGCGCGAAACGGTGCTTCAAGCCTGAAGGAGGGTGATGCTACCAACCGTGAATTGTGGAGAAAGTGTTTTGAGAAAAACCGTCCTCCACTACGAAGAATGGATAATGGACGTAAAACGAAAAAAACTGAAAATAAAGGGATAGAATAATGAATAAACAGATGAGGAGGAGTAAAATGTATAAAGGTTAAGTACGGATCAATAACTGCATAACTCGTAGGGGCAAAAATGCAATAACGAAAAAACGATGATATGAAAGATAAGATAACAGAAATACATAAGACAAAGGAAGGAAGCTTCAAATTACTCCATAGAGCTGAATGTGGTCTCCGTGGCACAGTGGTCAAGTGCTTGGCCTAGCGATCTTCTGGTCCAGAGGTCGAGCCCCGAAAGTGTCATTTGAAGTCGGCAGGAAGGGCATCCGGACTAGAAGTACCACAACGCTCCAGAAAAGTCTGACTGTGTCAACACCGTCCAAGCCCCCAGGATGGCGGAGTAGTGACGTTAAACCTCTGACAGATGTTGGAAAAACCTGCAAAGGTTGATTATTCCGCAACCTTGATACCCTATGAAGGATTTCTAGACAAGAGAGGACAATAGCATAGATATCTGATCTCTATGAGCGTCATCATATGCCGACTTTCAATGACACTTTCGGGACTCGAACTCTAGACCAAAAGATCGCTAAGCCAAGCACCACGCACAACACAGGCATTAGAATTCATAGCGTAAATATATTTCGGTGCATATCTATGTTAATCTTTACATGACATTACCTTTTACAGCATCCTCATAGCTAGGAGGATTGTTGCTGTAGTATGGATTAGGGATAGAAGCTCCCATAGTCACTTGCGGCTGCATCACTGGGGTGTTGTTATACGTCGAAATCGTCAGCGGTTGGGGATAAATTCCCGGTCTATAAATGGCAGTGGGCACTAATGGCTGTTGATTAGGCTGAGATCTATTGCGCAGATTCGCTTCTTCAGCTCGATATCTACAATACAGTCGACAACCAATGGGAACAACAATGAGAATGAAAACGCCGAAGATGACGACGAGAAGAATATTCCGAATTCGAAGTTTGATCTCTTTCGGGCTCAACTCTTTATCTATCTCCTCTACAGTGCAGTCTGTTATTTCCTTGATTTCATGATTGTCTGGTCGCTCTTCGAAATAATTTCTACAATATAGTCTTCTGTCTCTTCTCTCTGTCACAGGATGACAACACTTGTCTCTTGTTCTCTTCAGTTGACACTGTCCGGTATCATACCACGCGCCCCATGCACACCAGTCATTCCTGATATGACACTTTGGAATGACAGGACACACTTCGGCGAATTTGTGAAGTTGTGGGTGATATCGTGATTTGAAGTCGATGCGAATGTATTTGTTATGTGGAGGATCGCCGCATGGTCTGAAGGCCCCGTCCGTCTTCAACATGGTCACCATGCATGACATTTCAGTCTTCGATCCGATGTTTTTGCAGGAATCAAATTTCCAGCGACAATGAACATTGTTATCATACGCGGAAGCAGATGATAGCTGAATTGCAACTAAGGATAAAATCCGAGATGACACCACACCATCGAACATCTGGAAAGCAAATTGTAATTGAATTAGTCAACTTTTCAACTATTATACTTTGTGAATTAGGGCTACAAAGAAATGTTGTCTTATCTATCATATTTATTTATTTATCAACGACAACATTTAGAGTGGCGTAACGTCGAACGACTTCTAGGCCACAGGACAAAAAAATAAGACAAGACTATTAACAATGACACAGGTGAAAGGCATAGAATCAGGCGAAGGATCGCCTCATAAGTTTTTTAGAGCTTTCTTGGTAGTCACAAGAGATGAACAGTTATTGACTGTTGCTGGTTCTACAAATATGCATCGGACCTGTCGATCATGTGAAGATAAGATTTGAAAAGGAGGCCTTGGCCGGTGCAATGAAGACGTGAGAGCTCACAACGGACAGCTCCTCAGTTGCTACGTTTGGGACTTGTGAAGAAATCAAAAACGAACGAACTGAATTCCTCCAGGAATTGAACAGGGAACGGAGAATGATGGACTTCAGATGAAACAGACACTGAGGAGCTGCAGACGGGATATCTATCATATCACCTCTACTACTATCTTGACCTCTACCGGCTGGACTTTGTCCTTCTTTCAAATGCCTGAGGTACATTTCAGTCAATAGTGACTCTATTTTTTTGATAGATGCTAATCTTTATCATAAATTTAATTTTTGAGGCTGTGCATCTTAAATGTACAAGACCGCGCTTGGTCGGGTTTGAGCTTCCAGGATGAAGTGGTCGAAACGCGATCGTCCTGACCAAGTTCCTGTTGATAACCTCATTAAAAATAGTCAAATAATTTGTATGCATATTTTGTACAATTCTATTTCACGTTTTAGCTTAAGGAGCTAATATTAATTCTCTTACACACCTGGTAGATTTTAGATAGCGTAATCCCGCTGTGTTATTAGCTAGATCTGGTATTTTGATTGGAAACAGACCTGTCCTCTTATCATCTGAATGGGCAGACTGTTAAATAGGATCTTTTCAATATATAAATGATAAACATAATTTTGAACAGACCGACTTACTCGCCAATTCATTACATATGAGGAGAGGAGAAGGGTTGTTTGTCCTTCTAGTAAGTATTTTTAAAATAAGTAGTATTTTAGGATATAAAACTTTTCTTTTAAATCATACTTTGTACCTATTGAAAATTAACTAGTCATTAGCTTGTTTTTTTAACTTTGTTACCTTGACGCACTTTGCTACGTTGAAATATTTATATTAGTATATGTATTAATGCAACTATTAGATTACAAGAACTATTAGATACAAGATATAATTTGAGATTTAAAAACCACTTTCCCGATCCCTGGTGATTTTCTAAATAATTTTTTACAATCATTTGGATGTATTTCTAGTCGCTTGCGGAAGAAAGGACCGCAAAATTACTTTTGCATTTTTTAAGAAATGTTTGAAAATTCGATTTTTTCATAACTTTTTACTTTTTTTTTGAGGGTCCATAGAAATTTTCTCGCAGGAATTCCGCTTGTAGTATCTGTGGTATCAATTAGGCAGTCCAAGAAGAATTTTCCTCAGCTTCGCTGCGAGATCGGTGATGTAGGCCGTCAAAGATGTATATGATTTTTCATAAATCCTCTTAACATAGAAAAATTCGAACAAGTCAAGGCCACGAAGTGACCTCGAAATTTTTGGATTTCATCTAGATAGACCCAAATTATGAAAATCTGTGAATTTCAAGAGGATCTGAGAACCTTCGCTACTCTTTTTTTCCGAAATTTGACATTTTGATGTGAAAACCCTATTACATTATATCGTTTTATCTATCATACGTTTTTATGCGTTTTTGTTTTTACATATTTGATGAGAATCGCGGTAGTACCTAAGATGCATTAAATCAATATCTTTCCTAAAAGACTTAGTGAATTAAAGCAAAGCAAATATAATATTAATTAGCCAAAACAACTTCCTTCATTTGGGAAAGTCTTTAGTTAAAATGCTTAATAAATGCCATTTAAGTTTGATTATCACTGAAAGACTGAAAGTGGCATTTTGTTATTTATTTCGGAATGATTGTCACTTCTTTGCCGATTCATTTTACTACACAGGTTCACCATTGAAGTAATAAATGATTTAACCAGATTAAGCTGAATAAAGAAAAAAGCGAAAAGAAATGATAGAAAATGCAGATGTGATCTGTGCAAAAATGATAATGCAAAATGTGAATGTGACAATCGAGAAATATATTACTAGCAAGTCGCAGAAGAAAACAAAGGTGACAAAACAGCACAATTGGATGAATAGAATTTACAGCGAAAACAGCTCTTGATGATTAAAGATATTCACTTAACACACGTCACTAATGCAACACACTAAACATCATTGAAAACACTCAGTCACTTTCATCATCAGATTTAAAGGGGAACTCTACCCCCCGATGTATCTACTGTCGATATTATGGACAAAAGTCATAGCGCAGTGGACTGCAGACTGACCGAAGCTCGATTGATTAAATCTCTTTCACCAGCCATTAACCGAAAATACGAGCTCCCAAATTTCTAGCTACGCAGTACTTGAACTCTGTTTCTTTGCCTCCATATTTAATGTGGGTCATCAAATGCTGTTTGTACAGAAGTCGGCCATCGAAGTGTCAGTGGCACGAAGCGTTGGCATTTTACTGCTTATACTTATTTTAACTTACCATCGGTCAATAAATATAAAGGAGAGAAAGTGAATTTTTCACCATGACCATTAGAACTCGACCCATTTTACAAGTTCGTCTGAAATGAAAGCTTAGGTCAACCTGATCACTAGCTGCTATCTCGTTTTTACAATAACATTGTTGTTAACACTTGAAGCATCACTGACTACGCGGTGATGACGCAAACTGGCCGATTGGCCGCTGTCGACTTCCCGCTCACAGTAGCGTAGGAGTGGGGCAATACAAATTGGTCATGACCTGAAGCATTCATAGAATTTAATGTCGATCGTGAAAATGCCGCAGTGTCTTTTCTCGGAAAACGCCTTCGGAAAAGGAAGGAAATGCTTGAATTTCAACCGACTCACAGGCACGGAATGTTCTGACTTTCACTGCTGACAAGTTCACCTGAGTTCACTGCTGAACTTCGGTTAATTCTCTTTCCAAGGGAAAACCACACTGATAGCATCATTTGAATAAATTCTGATTCAGAAACTGCAAAGCAACTTTCCTCAAATAAATGTGAAACTGTGGAATGAAACGGCTCAAAATTGTCACCCATATCACCGTCAGAGTATTCGAAGGCCGGAGAGATGATTGCCATTAAAATAGTCTTCGATCGTAGACATATTATTACAGGGGTGGGCCGCCACATTTGGATCTGTGACACATTTTGTCACACATCGATGGGCGCTAATGTCACATTTCATGACATGCTGATGGAAACAAATGTACAAATTTTGACACATGATGATGTACAGGAAATTGGCAGCTTTCGAAATTGCCTTTTTTTGCTGACCTATCGATGAATGTGTATCAAGCGCGTTATGATGGGACAAGATCGAGAAACCCTTAATTTATTATTACTACTTCTTGTCATTTAAGGAGTCTCATAGAAATTGTAATGGAAGATATCTAACAGTTTTCCCGACATTTGTGGCAACAGAGAAACAAACCATGGGTAAGACCGTGACACCTTCATTTTTGTTTTAAGTGAAAAATTACACTAAAAAACGTTGTAGTCTTATTGCAATTATGATTACATGTATTTTTAATGTCTTGAACTCATTTTGATGGTAAACAATAAGCACGCATTCGGAATAAATTCACCGACAATATAAATTCGTACAAAAAAGAGCACTTTTACTCGTAATTCTGTTTTCAGTGAAGAAAATCACTTCAGTTTTGTTACAATTGCTATTATTCCTTGGAATGCGTGCATTCTCGGAACTACAACTTCGCAAGTACTCCTGCGATCTGGAAATGACGATCAAAAAACATATGACCACATGGTATTCTATTAATGTTGAAATTGGGCCATCCAAAGACAGTGGAAGATGTAAAGACTGTAAACTCGTAGAAAATTTGGAAACGGTATATATCTATGATGAGTACAAGAATATCCATGGTAGTTCCTATCTTCTAATGTATTAAAATTATCCGATATCTTCGTTGAGGACAAATAAGTTGTTTTCAAAAGCTTAACATACAGAGATATGAGAGTTTTCAGTCTTTGAATATTACATAGTCTTTGGGGCCATCAAGCTCAAAGTCAACTTTACACAAGCGAACTAGTAACATCACGATTTACCTGGCGGAAGTGCAAGTTGCCCATGGGAGCACGGAGAAACATATCTATCTTACGTATTCCGAGTACAAATCAAAATCAAGTAATAAGGTTGTCGTTATTTCACTCAGACGAAGTTGATGCTCCTCTGTGACTTTGAACCTCATAATAATATCTCATACCACCGTAAAAACATTACTTCTGTCAAATGATTTTCTGGTTATGTGAATTTGTCACATTTTGTCACACCAACAATGAAATACACATTATGTCACATTTTATTTTGAGATGAAAAAATGTCACATATTGTCACATCGGCCCACCCCTGTTATTACTCAAGCGTCCGATCTAGTTATCTGCCGGCAGCTTATGAGTCGGTTAGATGGCTGGATATCGGTAAACCATGATTTCGATAATCGTTTGTATTTAGCGCAAATTCGTGCTTGTGTTGTCGATTGAAATTCAAGCATTTCCTTCCTTTTCCGAAGGCGTTGAGTACCTAAAGACACTGCAGCATTTTCACAATTGACATTAAATTCTATGAATGCTTCAGGTCATGACCAATTTGTATTGCCTCACTCCCACACTACTGTGAGCGAGAAGTCTACAGCAGCCAATCGGCCAGTTTGCGTCATCACCGCGCAGTCAGTGATGATTCAAGCGTTAGCAACACTGTTATTGTAAAATCAGGGTTAGGAAATCTACTTGATACACAGCAGGAATAAATTCCCCAACATATTTTAATCATGTACAATGTGTATCAGTGACCAGACGCTACAACTTATCTTAAGTCTTTATTCATCTTTCCAACAGATGCATGTGCAGCTGTCGGTGGTTTTATCTCTCTCTTCCTCTCTCAGGGGCAGTCGCCGGAATGTCGCCGAGATTGCACGGATTGGCCAAAATCTTGCACGAGCCACCCATGATCAGTAATGGCTCGTTGATATCATCGACAAGTCAGCCAATCTATCAATCTGCTGTTCGCGCGCCAGAAGAGCTCGGCGACGCCTTTCAGTTCGTCGCGGCCACTGCATGCAACCCATGGAGGAGCAATCTATCTCTATGATTCAACCCGGTCGAAGACAGGGAATTCTTTACGAGAAACACTTACACACACTGACTGGCTAATTACGGCGTGTCTGACAAACGCGTAGCTAATTGTTCACACATGCATACTTTCACTTCTACATTATTTCATCATCATTTGAAAACATCAAAGTGACTTCTAGATTAGAATCCAACGGGTACTTTGCATATATGCTGCATGTTATACGTTTGACTGGTCAACAACGTGAATAGCCGTTTCAGCTGAAACATTGTTATTTCAACAGGATAATGTCAAACCAAGGTGCAGCATTAGATGCATCAAGAGCAATTTGTCGTTTCAAGCGAAGCATTACCGATTAGGCATTCGGCTTTGTCAATTCAACAGCATAATGACGGATCAAGTGCACAATTTGTATCGAATTGAACGAAATTCTCCGCTCACCTAGAATGTCAGTGACAGGCGCATATAAAGAAGCCAAATCAAGTGCAGCATTACCGAAAGTTTGCAAATTATGACCGCGCCGACAGAGAATTTCAACCGAGGATCGCGAGCGCTTGATTGCGGCAGATGCACGAGGTGACGACTACGTCGACCTTGCTCGACATCTTGGGATAAATAGGAGTACCGCTTACTCCATTGTCCGACGGTCGATGGAGGCACCTCGTCTAAATTCGTGGGGCGGAAGACGACATGCGAAGCTGGATGACGAAATGCGAAGCACGCTGCGTGAGATCGTTGAGGAACATCCAGCTTTTACGGTCGACCAAATCAACCGTGAACTGCGGAGTAGACTTCCTCATAAGCCGCCCGTTCAGTGCACAACTGTCAACTCCGCCCTTATTGGTCAACTTCTCTTCCTTAAGAAGTTGGAAGATGCGCCAGTTGAAAGGAACGAGGAGAGGATAAAAGAAGATCAAAGATACTTCGCCAACTGGTTGTTGAATGACGGTATTCAACGAAGAGAGCTGGTCTACGTCGATGAGACTGGAATCAATTTGTACTGCTCTCGAACACGAGGGCGCGCAGTGGTCGGACAACGAGCCGTTCGCATTGTCAACGGAAGACGTGGTAGGAACATTACTTTGTGCCTGGCCGTCTCCAATACACGTGGACTGTTGTACCACCGGATACTCGAGGGAGGAATGGACACCGAAACATTCAAAGAGTTCATTCAACATGTCTCGACCATCAGTGCGGAGGATGCTGCTTTTATTTTCCACAATGCATCAGCACACCGTCGATCGAACGAACGCAGTCAGGAGATTTTGAACGGCACACAAATGATCAGGATGCTTCCTCCTTATTCGCCAATGTTGAATATCGTGGGAAACGCCATCAGCTGTTTTAAAGCAGCTCTTAAACGTGAACTGGAGAACGCTCGTCCAAACCTTCTGGCTGTGACTCACGATGAGCGAATGGTGACGCTGGGTGGCTTAATTGAAGCAAATATGAGTGCAATACAACCTCCTATGGCTCCGGCGTGGTTTCGCAAAATGCAGTCGTACATTCCTGCCTGTCTTCAGAATGAAGATATTCTTATGTAACTCCTTTTGTTAATTTTGCAAATAATATATGATTTCAATGGAATATGATAATTTCTTTTCCTTTCCCCATTTAGAATGATTTTTGTTTACAACTTTTAGAATATATATATATATATATTATACAGTATCTATATAAATATATTGTTTACTCTATACAGGGTGTCCACCCTATCTGAGAAAAAAAATTCACGTACATGACAAAAAATTCACGTACCACTATTTCAGGCCTACTTGCCCGGCAAGCGACAGTTGGTTGAGTCAAAATCATTCAAAAACACTACCTGCAGCAACTGCTCAAAGAAATGCAGTAATGAGATCTTTACAGCAGAAAGATAGTTCTTCAGAACTAGCTTGTATACACACTGCACACATAATAATATCAGTGCATTCGATGCTGTTTTGAAGGCATCATTTCACAAATAAATGGTATTTTTGGTCATTCAATAATCTCTAAATACAACATAATTCACGGCTATAAAAATCAAGGGTAACAATAATAGGGTTTGTGTTTTTAGATTTCTAGAAGCAGATTAAGACTGAGAATATTAGTGTGCATATTCAAGGAGATAACTTTTTATTTCTTTTAAAAACATCAGGATAGAAACAATAGATTGAGTCCACCATAGCAAAAAAACTAATCAATCTAAAAGTCTTCCAATAGTCGGGGCTTCCGTTGTGCACATAAATAAGAGATTTCCGTTTCCTTCTCCTTCTCCCTTGCCTCACAATACACATGTATACATCTATTACAAAAAGCATAAAATAATTCAGGACACAAAGATGTCAAGACGCTGCTTAGCAGAATTTCACAAATTTTCATTGTCTGAACTCAGACCCGTTGTTAGTAGCGGCTATATTATATGAATATATCTACATGTTTATGACTTTCTTTCTTGTAACATACTTTTTTGTAGAACCAAGTCAGAGTTGGTGCAACAACGGAAGAAAAAAATTTAGCACATGTAACAAGAATCTGTAGATATCAAGTAGGAGTAAATAGCAGTAAATACCACTATCTGCGCAACTGAGCTGAAATTCACGTACAATTCACGTACACCTTCGCATTTTCCCAAAATTCGCGTACATTTTCATAATTTTCATAATTCACGTACATACGTGAATTTCACGTACAGTGGACACCCTGTCTATAGATAGGAAAACAGTCAATCAGTGCTATTGTGGTAGCCATAAATTGGGTTAACAGAGTAAACAAACTTCTGAATCACTTCTTAGAAGAACGTATGAGTACCAGTCTGCGTATAGGGGCTTACATGTAAGCTCACATTATGTTTATGCAAATAATTGGTTAACTAACTTTTTGAATTTCACTTCAAGCGTTTTTGGGTAACGTTACTTTCAAATACTGCAAAACTCATTTTAGGGTAATTTAGGTATTTTCATTTTTATGCAACTTGTCGTCAATGCTGCAGTTGATTCGGCAAAGTGACACCATCTGCCAATTAAATCGGCAATGCTTCTCTTGATTCGACAATGCTTCATTCCATTTGACATTTGTCAGCATATAGAGCGTAATCACCGACAATGACGAACTTGAAACGGCAATGTCGCAAGAGAAACAACATAATGCAACTTGATTAGGTATTTTCAATCTTGAAATGGCAAGTGTTGATCTTGAACAGTCAAACCTATATAAGGTAAACCGATGCCAAGACTAACTTAAGCACCGGAAACGGTTTGAAGCAAGCTACGCCACTGATACACAGTAACAAAATATGCTTGAATGATACGTGTGTGAAGTTGGCAGAACCACTCAGCGGAAACATTACTTATTACACCGAGATTTAATTCTAAGCAACATCAATTTCACACTGTTGATCACGAATCTGGGCTCAGATACCACAAATTAGCAGTCGTGTTTGAGAAATTCAAATTTACAGAAATAAGTGGTTCCGTGGTGAAGCTGGCGGAACCAACTTCCAGTTCCGCTAACAGGCGCAGCAAGTCGATTTCATCTTGTCACTACCTGATCCAAGTTGTTGCGCTGATCACAGATCTTTGCTTTGTTTTTTACAACAAAGCAGTTCAAAACGGTAATATCGCAACGTACTCATGTACTTCGTTCATGTGTGAAGTTGGTGGAACTACCCGACGGAATCATTTTATTATTCGAAACAGCTTACACTTATCAATTCCAGCCTCCTGGTCATGAATCTGGGCTCAGATTCCACAAATTCGCAGCTGCTTTAGAGAATTCCGGCATTAATCACGGAATTTCAATTTTTGACTGACACCAATGAATTAGTTTTAAATATTTGGTATCAGCAATCAAATAATTTTGATGCAATTCATTTTTGATGACGATGACCCTTGATGTGATATAAAAGGCTCTTGTACTTGCATCGGCATTCAACCTTGGCGGGTGGAGCCGGCATCCTCGAATATGCACACCACATCCCTAACGGCAGCTATCCTAGAGCAGTGGTCTCGTTTTTTGGTCCATGGATAGGACGGCCCAGTCCTTATTCCATCTGCGTAATCCATAGAGTTATGGATCGGTGATTCTCTTCAGGTCTTCTTTTATTGTATGCCCCCATGTTTTCATTTGTCCTCTGCGTTTCTTCCAGTTCATGGGAATGGACGGGTTTATGAGGTCGTGGATCAATACTCCCTCTAGTCTTCTAGCCGATTGACCAAACCATGAGAGTCGTCTTTTAAGGAGGATAACAAGTATTCTTATTCATTGACATTTTTGTTCAAGACGATGCATTGGGATTCGGTCTGATCTGAACTCCTTGATAGTCTTACACGGCATTGTCTAGGATCGTGTCGATGGCGCAATTGAACAGCCCTGGCTGCCAACGGAGCAGATCTCAAATGAGTCTGACTCTCTACCACATGTTCTAACCCGAGCTGTTGTATTCCGATAATACGCTTGAATGAGTCGAAGCAATTTGTCAGGCATGCCGTCGGCAGACATGATGTTCTATAGTGACGCCCGGTCAACTTAGTCGAAGGATGCAGCAAAATCGATAAAACAGAGTGCAGTCGGTTGTTGATATGTCCAACGGAGCTCCAAGGTACGTGTACGTCGGAGGCTCAAGATTTGGTCTACACATCCTCCTCCAGGGCGGAAACCTTGTTCGGACGGGTACATTCGTCACGAGTGGACTGAAAGCGCCTGAGAAGGAGCAACATGAATGAGACATATTCCCCGGTAGTTCTTGCAAATCCTTCTGTCACCTTCTTTCTGAATGGGTATTAACATAGAGTAAGGATATGTAGGTAGTGTCGACACAAAAAACAGTGAAAATTTTTGTATCAAAAGATTCAGTTTTTTGCGGAGATTACGTTCCCGTGGTCCAAAAAATTATTTGAGCACTTTTGAAAATGTCAAAATTTGCCAATTTATATACTACCGAGATGACTCTCCTAAATAAGTAGTATGAAACAAATTGGATATCAAAATGAATGAATATTTGCTAACAAGCATCCTAACTAAGCGGAAATTAAGCTGATTATCAAGGGAATTTCATGAATTGTATTATAATGAAAGTCTTCATGAAAAATTCACGATATTATTCGTGCTTTCTTGGCTGAAATTTCAAGTTTTTAATTCAATTTTCACAGGCATGATTTTATGATTCAATAAATTCATGTTTCATTTCTAGAGCCTGAATAGTGATGTGCACCCATTTACATAAAGTTAATTGAAATCTTTGTCTTTGATTATGTGATTTTCCTAAGCCAGTGGGAGGCTGCCTGTGATGTGATCACGCTTAAACAAATACTCTGGAGATTGAACATGAAAGTAATAGGAACCCATCGAATTGCTAATTTAGCAAACATCAAATCTCCAAGGCTGTCATGAGAATCTGTGAAATACCATAATTCCTTCTGCATTGCAATCATGATCACTCAATTCCGTTGTAATTTCTGCAAAATTACAAAATTTTGCATATCTCACATTTGGTGACAATACTACTTGTATCTCCCTTGAGTTCATTTAATAAAATCGAAAGTGTATACACATTGGGGATTTAATAAATGCGGAGTTACCACTCTACCTAATATACTTACTCTATGGGTATTAACATGGCTTCAGTCCAGTCCAATGGTATTGACTCATTGAGGCAAAAAAGGCAACTCCCTCTGGTTGACTGTTTCATATTACAAAAAAATTTAAAGAAAAAATAAATGGACTTACAGATGCAGTCCTGAATCATCAGGCCTGCTACGGAACCTACAGACATTTGTAGCCCTAGCGTCGCCGCATACACATACAATAGAGACGTAAGACTGGTTGCTAATAACCGTAGTTGAAAGTTGAATAAGTACGGTCAGGGTCGTTACGCGTGACGGTACGTATTTAGTGGCAAAAAATTTTTTTCCGTATATGAAGCTGATTTGTTGGGGTTATGTTGGTCAAACATAAATATTTAATACTCAATCTTTGTTTTCTGATTGCTTAGAAGATGCTTGCATGGATGATTTAAGATTATCCCTGATATATAAATATTATATCTTCAATTTTTTACCTTTTTCTCTTTGAGTCACTATGGACAATGGACATGCTTTTGATCCAATTTCAAAATACCCTGTTTGCAGAAAACGTATAACAAAATTTGTTCATCTAAATGCTTAATAAGAATCAATATATACATGATTGTTACCACTTTCCCGGACACGTCACAGAGGTCCGACGGAGGTTGAAGACTCGAAGTGAGCATTCGATTGCGCTCGATTATGAGGAGTTTATTTGTGTATGCCAACTCTTGAATTAATAGAAGTATTAGTTTGATTACTGCCATGCCTCTTTTCACAGAGCAGAACAAACTGTACACGCTATTGGACATGGTACTTTTAGCAAATACGTGAATAACATTTTACCCGACGACCGTTACAACGCACCACTTCAAATATCTAGGCATAAATTCAAAATTTCAAGAGGTCACTATAGAGATGTTCTAGACTAGAGTAGTAGTGGTGAATACAACATATATAATCCGTTGGACACAGTTCGTTCACCTAGATAGAAAAATTAACCAAACTTAATTTTTTAAAGTTAATTACTTTATCTCTCCAACGACCGTTATCGGATAAAGTAAACTGTAGCTTGACGATCAATGGATATTGTCGACGGATTTTCTCTTCAGCAATGCGTGACGACATGTAGAGTAATACAGTGGTGAACATTCTGTTCCTAGCTAGTCAATCCATACAGAAACATTTTAAAAACATATAAATTTCCGACGACCGTTACTACGCGGAGTGACCCGTCACAGATAAAAGTATAGTCCTATACCTACGGTCGGCGACTTGGAAAAGAATTTTACGAAGTAAATTCACTTCAAAACTGGACATAAGATCTAGATTTTTCCGAGTCCCGATTCATCTAGACTCGCAGAGATAGTTCACGTCTACGACACCAATCGAAGGAGTTTGCAACAGAAGGCAACCGATGGGTCTGGTGTCAGCTCCGGAGGTATTCGTGCGTGCTCTGAGTGATCTGTTTGGTGACATTGAGGGAGCTATTAATGCATGCAAAAACAAGTGCAAGTTCCAGTCGCGAGAGAGCGCTTTATTACCGAACATCAACATTTAGATGAAGAAATGGTTACACATCAGCAACATGAGCCAAAAGAAATTGATCAGAATGTCATGTCATAGAAAGTGCATGATCGAATCAAGGTCACACAACTGATCGGACAGCGAGAACCGGTTACCATAGAATTTATACACTAGTGTGATGGAAATGAAGAATGAAGAACGGAAAAACGAACAGGTCAACATTCACAATTCTCTACTTCGATGACATCGTCATACACAGCCAAATTAAGGACTATAAACAAATTCTGAAGCGGGTGTTCAATAGAATTCGTTGGATGGGCTCAAGCTCAGCGGGGAAACTGCACAATTATGGGAAATGGAATTTTCCTTCAGTGACACATTCAGTCAGACAAATGTATTCGGCTGTTTCCAGACAAAGTTGATATCATCAAGACAACTAAGCCGATGAATAAGCAAAGCTCCTGGGGCTAGCCGGATATTTAGGACAGAAGAGGATACCTCATCACGTTACTATCGTTAAGCCTTCATGGCACATGTTGAAACAGCATCATTTTAACTGGTCTCCTGAAAGGGAGCTTGCATTTTTAAGATTATGCGCCAACACTGCGACTTACCGAAGTAAATCGAGAATACTTTGATCCCACGAAACAGTCGGTAGTTAAAACTAATTCATCAGGCGATGGACTTGGGGCAGATCTGATTCAGGATGAGAAACCGATCGTGTTTATTGTGTGTTACCTGATGATACGCGGAAATATTCGCAGCATGAACGTGAGCTCCTTGAAATCGTGCTGGGAGGTCAAGGCGACATCTCATTAGTGCAAATTTTGAATTGCAGACAGATTATAAGTGAGTGATGGCAGCAAACGGGAGGATCATGATTATAGGCTGAACTCGTAATCGAGAAACGCACTCCCTTGAATTTCTGCAGATCCGTTGGTTAAAAAGGTAAAGAAAAAACGAGCTTTTACTCGACGTTTCGGGTCCAGACCCTTCTTCATAGAGTATAAAACAGGCGCATATGACATGCTGCTTGGACATATATGTGTAAAAGCTGAATGGAAATCTATATGGCGCGACCTGTGTTCTCCTACAAACCAGCGAGCTCATGACGACGATTCATAGATGGACATCTGTCATGAATCATGCGAGCTTCTATCAAAGCAATGTCAATGTCCTTCGCGCTCTCTGAAGGATATTCACATCGAAATCATCAAGGTCAACAGCAGTACAATCACGAAGATGCACACTCAATGCACTCTCACTGTCCTTATTCATAATACTCCGCTTATGTTCTTGATACCTAATTTTGAAAGATCTTGAAGTTTTACCTATGTAACTAGCATTACAAATCCGACATTTAAACTCATAGACAACATTATAACTATTGCAATTTATTTTTGTTTATTGCGACTATTTAGACAACGGGACAATGTAGGACTGGTAGTATTAACAAGACGAACATTGAGATTATATTTGCGAATCAGAGAATTAATTTTTCTGTTTAAGCTATCGTTAACGAAAGGCATAGATAAATTAATATTTTTACTTGCATTGGAATGACGCTTCCTATTCTTCGATTTCCGTTTAAAATCTTTTTCTTTGAAACCGTTTATCTTAAGTTTTTGTTTAGCGTTATGAATTGCTTCAGTTTTATCTGCTATCGTGCTGCATCTTTCATCGGCTGCGTTCAGAGTATTTTCTATGAAGTTACTTTTAACATGATGTGGTATCCAGCTGTCTTTGCGTAGAGTTATCCGAAGTTAATGGCTTACTATAGCGCTTGTAACAAACACAATCGTTTTTAATCGAGATCCTCAAATCTAGAAAGTTAAGACAATTTTGTGGAATTTCTAAAGTAAATTGAACATCTTTATATTGTTGAATATGTTGAGAATTTTATAACTATCTTGAAAACTGGATGAGAAAGGACTCATAATGATATCATCGATATACCGTTTGAATATCGGAGGGGAGATATTAATTTTTTTCAATTCTTTTAAAACTCTGTTTTCTATGTAGTTCATGAAAATAACGGCGAAAGGGGGAGCATAATGCGTGCCCACAGGGACGCCACCAATTTGGAGATATGTTTCATCACCATACTGTATCTCATAATTGTAGCTCACAAACTTAAGGCAGTTGCTAAATTGCTCCATCGTGAGATCAAAATGATTTATTTCATGCCAATGTCTCTGAACAAATTCTACGACTACTTCGAGTGCCAGACTATCATCGGCCAGATGTTGCAGCATTTCGTAGAACACCTCTTCAAGTCTTCTTGATAGCTTCAGATATTCATATCCTCTTACTTGATTAATCACATACTGCTTGTTCTTTCTTTCTTTCTTGTATGCTCTCTCTGAGAATCTCCAACTTGAGGGACTTTTCTTTTCTCATTGTTGCTTTCCTTTGTTGTAGATCGATTGGAATTTTTACCATGTTGATGATGAAGGTAAGTATCGTGCTGTTCTTAAATTATGTTTCCAAGAAGATGATGTCACAGCTGACCTTGAGAAACTTCATTTGAAGATTGATGAAGCCTTTAGCAGATGCACGCAAGTCTGTATCCAGAACTGCGGAGATCACATAATAGTCTTATTAATACTACCAGTCCTACATTGTCCCGTTGTCTAAATAGTCGCAATAAACATAAAAATAAAAAACACAACAACTGCAACCTTTGTGATCGTTTGCCTGAAAAAATAAATTGTAATAGTTATAACGTTGTCTAAAATGTCGGATTTGTAATGCTAGTTACATAGGTAAAACTTCAAGATCTTTCAAAATTAGGTATCAAGAACATAAGCGGAGTATTATGAATAAGGACAGTGAGAGTGCATTGAGTATGCATCTTCGTGATTGTACTGCTGTTGACCTTCATGATTTCGATGTGAATATCTTTCAAAGAGCGCGAAGTGCGGTTGACACTGCTTTGATAGAAGCTCGCATGATTCATGACAGATGTCCATCTATGAATCGTCGTCATGAGCTCGCTGGTTTGTAGGAGAACACAGGTCGCGCCATATAGATTTCCATTCAGCTTTTACACATATATGTCCAAGCAGCATGTCATATGCGCCTGTTTTATACTCTATGAAGAAGGGTCTGGACCCGAAACGTCGAGTAAAAGCTCGTTTTTCTTTACCTTTTTAACCAACGGATCTGCAGAAATTCAAGGGAGTGCGTTTCTCGATTACCAGTACAGCCTATAGATTATAAGTGAATTGTGCAGTTATTATACAAACCTTCAAACAATTCTTTATCAAATTGGATTACAGAGCAGGTTAGTCGCTATTCAATTTTATGATATCAAATTAGTTCACATTTCGAAAACTAGTCTTTGAATTTGGAACGTTGCAGAGGCTACTTCTAATGATTCTAAGCTATGTTATGTCAAGAGGCAGATCGACAATAGTTGGAAGCATCATCAGAATCCGCTAACTAGACCGCACTTCGCTGTTAGCCCACATCAAAGAATGCCAATTGCTGTAGGCTTACCTAATTTGCTAGGGTTCGCAAGGTATATTGCTAGTCTTTGCGTGATGATGCCATTGAATACTATTCACGAAGCCCATGCAGGAATGTCTTGATGATATCAAATTTGAGAGGTGGGTGCTTCTGGCCAAGGAAGTATGCAGATTGGCAACAATGTGTGAGGTGATGCTCAACGTGTACCATGTCCTCTACTCGAGTCGATTCGCCACCACCACAGCCAATATCTGAAGGCATCATGCAACCTTGGAAAGCCGTGGCGGTAGACTTGACTAGGCATGACGAAGTATCGGATTCTGAAGTGTTATTAACAAAAATCGACTTGCATTCGAAGTTTCCGGAGGTTTTCATTCTGAGGTAAGGAGATATATGAGACTGTTGCTTGACTCCGTTCAGTATTTGCGTGGTTTGGCATTCAGCAGTTCCTGAAATCGGACAATGGTTTATTTTTTGATTTACAGGAGTTTGAAGAATTTGAACGTCACGTGGAGAGGGACATTTTGCTACCTACATACTATCCACAAGATGATTGAATTACAAGGGTGACCTTTCATTATACCCTTGCAATCGTCATAATAAAATCGCTGACAAGCGAAAATTTGGATAAAAATTTGTCTTCATATAATTTTATTGCTGAAGATAAATTCTTGTTTACATGCTCACTATTAGCTGCGGCGCATAGATAAAGATTCACACAGTGGACGACTAAAATAATCAAGATGCTATGGCAAAGGCGTCGAATTCTGGACACCTCTTCGAAAACTTTGGATGATCAAGATGGCCAACTCAGCACGCTACCTGAAGAGTAAACATACTAATGTGCACTTAGCCTGTGAATTCATCTTCCCACTAAACAACTTATCGTTCTAAAGAAGCATAAATTATAAAAAAACTATCAGACAAATTACAGCGGAAAAAAATATCATACTAGTCACGTAAATTTAAATGCATCTCTGTGCGGCTGCAGTAAAACAATATTCATGATGCTCATTTATCATGTGATCGACCAAATGAATTCTAGGATTTTACATTTAGCTGAGGTGAAATTTGTTATTTTCTGATGTAAAAAAAGGGTTGATGCAGCATGTGAAAATAGTCATATAATCAAACATCCGACCAGCACATTGATATTTTGCATTTGAAGTAAAAAAAAATAATTACTGATATAATAATAAAATTATTATTTGAAGTTGTATTTTATCAATTTTCTGTTGCATGACTTCACTTGGGACAGTTTCTTCTGAGAGGAAGTTGTGCGCCCGACGTCAAGGATATGTATGGCATGCATGATTGCATGGTGGATGCATAGATATCGAAGATAAACAACTAGGTCTAAACTAGGACCTTAATGCTTTGTGTTCGATGTCTGCGATTTCAACCTAGAAAGCACAATAAGATCTCAACTTTTTCATGAGGACTTCCACTAGCATAGGGAAGAACTAAAAGCTGCACACATCGGCTACTACGGTGTCCTGGTTCGACTAAACCTTCAGATCTGAACAAAGAATTAGCAATACAGTGAGTCTGCTACATTCTGCTCAGATTTTTGTCTTGATCTCGTAACAGATTTTGAAGTTCGCTGTGTAGAAGATGTGCTTCTCCTTTTCATGACAATTTTCTTGTTATTGCAATTCATTTGCAGTCGCGAAATAGTTCAAGAATGGGTCGTGGAATATTGAGAAACTCCATGACTGCGGAGATGCGGGTCACATCATTTTCTAAGTTGGCATAAAATGAACGTTTAAATGCATATTTTTCAAACGAGAATAACAACAGGTTTCATTTTTACATCTACGATGAGATGTTTGGCAATACAGTCTATAATCATGGCGCTGCCTTCTCCCCATTCAATGAGTTTTACAGTAAGCGAGCGAAGTTGCTTCCAATGTGACTTTTCGTCTGATTGTCGCTATATTGCCGAATAGCGATGAAAGCGTCTGACAATGAATGATATTAAATGATGGCACATTTATTAGGCAGTGAAAGTGAAGATCTGAAGTATTCTTCCTCCATGTGCTCTGTTTGTCATATGTTTAAGCTAGATGCTGCCACTACTCTAGCTTGACATAGCCTTATGTAAATGTTGATGCTGCGCCAGGCACACATGGTTGCTAAAGTCCAACAAAAGCTCTAAGCCGATATCTCCGAAGACGCCTTTTTACATAGTATTAGTCAATGTTCTTACATTCACTTTTGCCAAGAGCTTCACCCAGTTTAGGTCCCTCCTATTTTGTGATGGCCTTCAATATTTTGCAGTTATTTCATTTACTAATGCTTTGAGGAATTCATCAATTTCTGTTATTTTTCAAGGTAGCTGTTGGATATTCCTTGTAATGCTTCAGGGATACATAACCAATAACTGATCCCGTATCCTCAATAAGTCTGCCTATTGCATTCTTAATTTTTTGCATTTGAGCCACATGATGAATTTCCGCTGTGACCTCTTTATCCTATTCTCATCTTGATTCTAGTTATTGGTCTGCGTGAGTAAAGACGGTCAAGAGAGAAAGCGGATAGTTTTCCTACTCGATAGGATGTATTTTCCCTGAAAAGCAACAATTCACGGATCATTGACTTAGCAGGCGCCCAGACTGCAAGCCTTTGCTCCACAATGGATTTCTGTTTCTACACCCGTTAGCATAAATATTACTGCATTTGTCACTTTTCAATGAATTTTCAGAATAGTAGTGGCCTACAGTCAAGTTATGCTGGAAAGTATGACTTCAGAATGTAGTGAAGGTACAAATGTTTAGTGAAAATAGATGTCTAAATGAAGATTACGTTGAATCCCATAGACCACTCTACCTTGATTCATCCTATATATGTGCATGATGATTCGATTCAATTCCATTATTGGGACAATATTTTTTTCTTAACAGCCTCACTGTGAACTGAGATCATAAATTGACTGTATCAATCACTTCAGCCATGTTTTCCAAAGATGTGACCACAAGTGCACCTACTGTATCCTACTTTTCCTCGAAATACATTTTTTTATACCGACATTTTGGATATTTCTTATTTACTATGTGTAAATTTTGATTACAAATCAAACGAATAATTCCACCAGCAAAGTACTCATCTAAGTATTAAAATCTTTAATTTAGAACATTTTGCAGTTAGTCCGTTTTGAAACATCATTGTGCGTTAGCGTGATGTTCAGGACTCTCTATTTTCCACATTCGTGGAGAATTGTGTAAAGATATTTGCGAATCTGGAGTTGCCTTCACATTAGTTTGACGAAATCGAAAATTCGCAAAACCGAAAACAGTGTGATTTGCTTGTCAGATATTGGTCTGAAAAAACGGGTCATATTCAAGTTCGTTTTTGAAGGCTCTGATGTTCGGCCATGCCAAAGGTGACCAGATTTCTGAAGCCATTATCCAGACTTAGAGTGAAGAAGTACTCGAACTGCCTCATCAGTAGCTCATCAGTTTAGGCTCAGATGGTCCAAACGTCAGCAAATCCATTTGTAACAGGATCAACGATCACAAGAACAAGATTGGTCTTGCACCATCCATATCCTGCAATCTTCGTATTATTCACAATGCCCTTCGAGAAGGAGTGGAGGAGTTTGGAGAGGAAGCTGAGCAATTTGTGTTTGATATGCTCTTCTACCTCAAGCCATCATCATGTCGAAAAGAAGATAATTCAAAAAAGCAATTGAACATCGGCTTTGATCGAAAATCATTCACCCAGCACATGACGTCGATGGTTTATGCTGATCCCAGCAGCGAAACGCTTACTACATATGATGGAGGCAATGGAGTAATATTTCCTGGAAGATATTCTTTTACTTATGAGGCTCGACAAAGCAAGACTGAGAAAAAAATTGGAAGTCAATGAACGATGGAGAAGAATTTGTCAGAAACTGAGATTCAGAAGAAAATTCAGTCAAAGTTCATTTGCATTTCTTGGCGAATCTAGAAGAATTTTTTTCATCCCTTTCTCACTCTTTTTCGAAGAGAGCCGATAATTCCCATCCTCTATGAGCAGCTATTGGAACTGAATTTGAAGCTGTCATGCTTCGGTTTCTGACAGGATGCGGTCGGAGATAGCAGAGATCATCAGCTCTTGCATGTCGATTTGCAGGCAGAGGAGAGTCAGTTGTCGGATAGTCAACAAGGAATGTTGCGTTGAAAGCGATGAGGCCGGAACAAAGGATAGGTGTAATTGGAAAAATCCGTAAATGCTACCAGCGCATAATCGAATTTCTCACCAGCTGTCTTCCTCTACAGAACATAATATTGAAAGATGTGGCCGAATTGCATCCTTTAATGCAACCGTCTGTTGGAGTCGACTCAGTGGCACGCAGATGGCATTCATTGATGGATCGGAGATCGATGCATCGGCTGACGAATACAAGCTTATCAGGCACAGGAAATTCCTGATAAGTGGTACAAAGAAACCGAAGCATCAGGATACAAGCGTATCGATGATTTCTGGAATACTGTTTTGCAAGAGAAGAATGTTCTTGGGTTGCCACGGTACCGAATTTGTTTTGTTTTGAATTCTCAACCAATTGCGTTTTGTCACTTGCACACGGAAACGCCAACGTTGAGAGAAGCCTATCTCATAACAAAGCCATTGTTGCCAGTGAACATGTGTTGTTGTCAGATGAGTCAGTTAAAGGTCTTCGCTTGATGAAGGATGCTGTTTAAGTCATGAGCTAGGGAAATGTGCACTTCATGCCAGTGTCGCCGGAATTATTACATCTCAAAATTGCTTGCGTAGTCTGCTCGGATCGCCTCAGAAAGAAGAATTTGTGAAGGAAAATTTTGAGGAAGAGCAAAAGAAAAGAGAATGTTAATAGAAACGACGGACTCCTGAATCTTTAGAGAATAGAAAAAGAACACTGGATAGCCGAGAAGCCGGTGTAGTTGTCTCAGAAACTGATGCACAAGCCGATCTGCGTTCATCAGAGAATCTGTATAACGAAGCGGAAAAATGTACAGGGGCTGATAGAAGTAACCAAGAAGAAAATGTAATCAGATCGGGAGACGTTGGAGAAAAGGCATGAAGAGATGCAAGAAATTAAGGTGAAAGAACGAAAAGTTCTGGATGAATGTATTAATGCACGAAGATACGGATTGTATTTTGATGTCAGCGCTGCTCTTTTTCAGCAATTTCAAATGATGGGCTTGCATGTATATTTGCATTTTTATACGAGTACAACAGTAAAATTTGCTATACCAGTACATTTTCTCAAAACTTTTAACTCGAAATCTGTGTACGGTATTTAGATTCAATTCTTCAACAATTTTTGTGCTGGCTGACATTTCTAATTTGTTTAATGCATTTCCTCATCTTGAACTAGTATTTTTTGTTTCCGATATTGATGCTTATGCGGATATTTTGTTATAATAAGTATGAACGTAATTGTTTTTCTGAAATGGATGTTTTCAGATAAATTGTTTCAAAGCATTCAATATATTTGATATACTGTAATTTACACCAGTGTTTCGTTCTTCATTTGATGACAGGCGCCTACTTTATGTATCGCAAAGTGTTAGCGTCCGATTTGATTTTTACAAATACGGCATAATTTCCCGATAGACTATCCTACTTTTTCAGATTTTCGTATCTTACTTTTTTGTTAATGTGCACTTGAAAGCCTGTAAACGTCAAATGGTAATGAAAATACGATGTTTGTTAGCCTACTAGCTTAGAGAAACTTCATTTAGACTTCCAACTAATTTTAAGTTACCATTAAATCAAGTTGAAATTAATTTAATTTAAAATTGAATTGATTCAAGGTGCTGAGGTCTCTGGTCACATCAATGAAGATTCCACAAATCGTGTCATAATCGGTGGCAATTAATTAACCATGCATGTCGCCCGCAGCATTTGCAAAGCACCTGAGCCATAATTAGTTAGACCAACACGAAGTAGAAACTACTCACGACTCACGAGGAAAATAGAAACGTAGGAAGTTTCTATTTCGTGCTGGACTAACTTGATGTTTAATTTTTCGTGTTTGCAAATGCTTAGGGCGACATGTATGACTAATTAGTTGTAACTGATTTTGAGATAGTCTACACGATTTGTGGAATCTTCGTGGAAGTGCTACGATAATACTGCAATATTATATTATTCAGCATTCATTCAATATCGTCATCGTCCTGACGTCTATGTCATCAAGTGCGTCAACTACTGGTATAATGTGTGATGTGTAGATATCGGTTAACAATTGAGGAAGGACTAGGAAATCCTGTTCTCCGTGACCTCACCTTACCATGGTCGGAAGAAAGAATCTATTAATGGGTAGATTCCTATGGATTTGACGCATTGGCTTGATGTTACACAAGTTGCTGAAGTCAAAGGAAAGATGAGATTAAAAGTGCGTGCGCTACATCATATCCGTATCGGTGCATAGCTGCTAACATCTGCATGTGTTATTGAGGAAAGCAGCTGTCGTGCACGAGCCCCACCAAATTCATCTGATTTATTTGATGGCCTTTGGAGACTGGCTGTGAGTTGTTTAAAGTAATGAAGGGAAGCAAATAAAGACGAAAGCTAATGGACAATAAATTCTACCAATAGAGAATAAACACTCGCGGCTACTGGATTCTGTCAACTGGTGCAAATTTCAAAACGCTCAAAATAATCTATCGGCCTATTGCTCGGAACTAGGTAAATTCCAGTGATATGTGTGAAAAACTTGTTGCGGCGAGTAGGTACGCGTACTTGTCTACGGACAGCACGTACTGGTCGAGCAACAATCTGCTATCTTGTTTGACCTTTCCTTCTATATTTGCTTTTAGTTATACTTTTACTGCCAATGGATCAGAATAGCAATTTCTTTGGATAATGTGGATAGCTGCTAATTTCCTGTGAAAGGATTCATCGCTTCATTTCAATCATACTGATTTCCATCCACAAATTTAGTGAAAATTCAGATTCAAGACTTTTTAAGACTCCCAAAACTTAGGTTTTAAGCTGCTTAATTCAACAATTCGATTTTTCTGTGGAAGTCTTATCCGCCTTTTCCGTAAGCAGTTTAGATAATAGCTATGTTTTGCTGTGTGTCTTCGAATATTTTACAAAGGATCTTGGAATTTTATAACTGAAGCCTCCTGTCCCCCGAACTATGTTTTTACCAATAAGTGTTCAATCTTAGTGTACTGCCTCGACGTTTTCCTAAAATGATATAGGTCTAGCTCTGTTCTATTCGTACAACATATTCAGTAGCCATGCAATTTTCAGTGCCACCATCGAATCCACTTGGAGGAGCGCACGGGGGATATGGTCATCCACAAGGCGGATCGCACGGAGGCGGATCAATGGGAGGTGGTGTTCCTGGAGCAGTAGGTGGTCCTGGGGGTGGAGGCGGCGGACTGCCTCCAATGCCGCCCCCTGGTGGTGGTGGTATGCCGCCAAGTGGTCCCCCAGGACCTCCGCCGCCACCACCGCCGTCGGGAGGTGGCTCATCTGGTTTAGCTGATAACGTTCCACCTTTGCGACCGGGTCGAGGCTCCGAGGGTCGCCCAATAGCTTTGCGTGCTAATCATTTTGAAATAAAGATGCCTAAAGGATTCCTGCATCATTACGAAGTGACTATTGTTCCTGAGAAGTGTCCTCGTCGTGTAAACAGGTGTGTTCAGTTATGATGATGGGTATGATTTCCGATTAGTGTAAAATGCTTATTATTTTCAGGGAAATCATCGAAACAATGGTGAATTCCATGTCATACCAGCGTTACTTCTACAATCAAAAGCCAGTTTTCGATGGAAGAAAAAATATGTACACCAGAGAACCATTAGTAGTTGGGCGCGACAAGGTAAGTGTTGGTTTCGGTAATGAAGTTGACACATATCTTTGCAAAGGTTTTCCCAGGCTTCTCATTGTCCTGATCCATGATCTGCAAATATCTACCATTGTATGAAGGAATCTGATGTAACTTCCTGTTTTTCGAGTTCAATTTTGAACAGTTTTGGGATTAGTTAAATGAAAATATGATAAACAGGGGGGAGGGAAGATCCTCTTTACCTGACTCCTGGATGATTATTATTATGGTGGGAGCTAGTGACATCAAGTGGTCCGTTCACGGAAAATGAAATAGTAGAATTTTTTTCCGCTGTCTTCAACTGTTCTTGGGTTTTTTTATTGCTCATCCCTGCGCCACTCAAGGTAGAGAGCCATGTCAGAGATCTACGGAAGGACAGCCTTCGCAGTATAGCTGCTTAATTAGTAGTTTTGATGTTGCTTAACGGTGTTTCAAAGATGTTCCTAAAATACGCCATGCGATTTGGCTCCTGTTGCTGTCCCAATCATTGTAGAGTAGGGTGAAGACTCACTGACATCGTTTTATTCAGTGATAACATGCCAAGACAAATGAAACAGAAATCCTGTTGTCTGTTCATGGCATGATAGAGAGGCCGATGCAAAGGTCTAGGACACTTAGAGAAAATTGAGTAGAAAATGATGTTATTTAAGTCTAGGCCCCTACACATCGAGTTTGCGTTTTCTCACATCATCCGTCTCGAGTAGGTCTACTCACTAAATTATCCGATACCTTATGGTGTGAGCGGGCCGCTCGCAAATATATCGTCAAAAAGTGCGATAAACATCAGTCTTCATTCTCGGTTGTTCCTTTGCTGTTGATGAAAAGTCCAAATTACATAGACTAAGAGGATTGTTTATCACTGAAATTCAAAAATGACTACAAATGGGACTAAAATTGCAACGCATGACTCATTATTGTTCTGCAGCCCATCTTATCAATATTTATGCTTTTTGTATTTTAGATGGAGCTGGAAGTCACGTTACCTGGAGAAGGCAAAGATCGTGTTTTCAAAGTTTCCATCAAGCATGTCAGTGAAGTGTCACTATTTTCCTTAGAAGAAGCTTTAGAAGGAAGACAACGTAATATTCCTGGAGATTCTGTATTAGCGTTGGATGTTATAATGCGTCACTTGCCCTCAATGACGTAAGTCTGGCTTTATGATGGGGTTCACGATGAAGTCATCACTGATGATCGGTCACTTTCAGGTATACTCCAGTTGGACGTTCATTTTTCCAATCTCCAGAAGGTTATGACCATCCACTTGGTGGAGGAAGAGAAGTTTGGTTTGGATTTCATCAATCTGTGCGTCCATCTCATTGGCGAATGATGCTCAATATTGATGGTGAGTCTGTATGAGAATCAGGAATGCCATGAGGTACGGGCTTGAGTAGATGTTTCCCTTTCCCTGTCAAAAAAGCCTTGAGTTTTCAGAAGCCTTCAAAACTTAAATTATGACTGTAATATCGAATTTGTCTGTTTTTTTAACGACCAAAAATTCACACATCATCAATCTATGAATTTACTCCTGTCATGCGTCGAGAGGAGATCATTCGAGGTAGTGAAGAAAACAATTACAGCCACTATCACAAGGGGGGTGATACCATATTCTCTTGACTGCAACATGCGTGGTATGCAGTCCGAAGTGTTTGTTTGTTGTCAACAAAAGTTCAATAGTGACATTGTTGCTATGGTATGAAGTTTTCATATCTCCACGAAAAAGATTCAGGATTAAAATTGAAGCAGGATAAAGCAGACTTTGGATCGAGTTGAATCGAGTTTTAAGGACAAGCCTCGCTGAGATGGCGGGAGATTAAAGTCGGCATTCTGTTCATTGGCGTAGTCAGAATTTCCGAATGGCAGGGGGTATCACAAGCAAGGCAGAAATTCATTGCATGATTGTTATGTGCGATAACAATTTCCCTTGATTTTGCAGTTCTTACGGGACGTTTTGAAACCGTTTCCTTGTTTGACGTTCAAGTTTTAGTTTTAACCTTGATACTGTCGAGCAGGAGTAAACGCGTCGGGCAAATTCTTTGTTTTAAAGTAAAATTGTAACATCGATTAGGATGAGCGGATTTTCAGAATTCCTCATTCTAATGGCGGTGAAAGGCTGTAGTCCCCCTCCGGCCCCGTGGCTATGCCACATTCAGTTGATGTACTATCATAAGCATGCAGTCGATTCTCAACCGATGATTACCAACAGTCGATGCAAGAAACAAAGAAAATGAATCGAAATAAGTTAGCTATTTGTTGCTGCGGAACGGATTCTTTCCGCACTCACTATCAGGGTTTCATGGACGTGGTTTATTTCATCGACGCGTAGATATCATGGATTTGAGTCGTTTCATCAATGTCGATGTCCAGAGTCGGAGGACATTAGAGTCCCTGATACAGCTCAAAGACATCATAGCTTGATGTCTATTTATGACTGAGTTGATTTATGTCTATCGATGTATGATACTCATGAGCAAATGTCATTAACCTGTCGAAGAAGTGAACCACCACCGTCGCGTATATGCTAGGGTAGCTGTGGAGGTCGCTTTTATGTAAATTCTTCGACTTTGATGAAGGAGCACCTGCCTGCATGAAAAATAGACGAAAACTGTGGACAGTCGCGAAGTAACGGTGTAATTCATTGTCTTACACTTGTAGTGTCGGCCACTGCCTTCTACAAAGCACAATCAGTAATCGATTTTCTGCACGAGGTTGTGGACACGCGTGAAGCCGATCAAGGAGGAGGACAAGAGCAAAGACGGCCGCTTACAGATTCACAACGAGTCAAATTCACGAAAGAAATCAAGGGCTTGAAGGTATGACCTTGGAAATCATGACACTTAGTTTCGCCATGAACTCATTTGAATTGCATCTAAGCAAATCAATTAATCGGCTGCATCTCATTGTAGAAAATAATTGAAAATTCTAAATTCGCATCTTGCTGAACATGGGTTCATTCCTTTTCAGGTGGAGATCACTCATTGTGGTAACATGAAGCGCAAATATCGTGTGTGTAATGTTACACGCAGACCTGCCTCAGCACAGTCTTTCCCATTGCAACTTGATAACGGTCAAACCGTTGAATGCACAGTTGCGCGTTACTTTTTAGAGCGGTACAAGATGCGTCTTCAATACCCACATCTACCCTGCTTGCAAGTAAGTGCTCTCAACATCACAATGCTCCCAACTTCATAATTGATGCCGTTTCAATTCTTCCTTCCGTTCCATGAATATAGAATGTCCTTCACTTTAAACGGATGATCTGTAACACCTGCATCAATGTGTTCGTGCATCAGTATTTACTGATACTTCTAATAATATGATCCTTTGCATGCTGTAGGAGTCAGTTGTCACTAAAAAATGTGACCGTAAGAAAACCAGGAAAACTGTCGTTTACATTGTATCCTTTGATAAAGCTGTAGAAAGTCTGAAACTGTAGAGTGTCTCTATCCGAATGATTACTCAATATTATCCGCCATACTTTCAATTTCGATCTCTTGGTTGACATTAGCGTGGTGGAATGGTCCAAATAGCAACTTTCACGAAGGTAGGGTCAGCAACTGCAAGTTAGCGACTGTATTGTACGAGACGGTCGGACACGATCTCTGATTCAAGTGCTCGAACATTCGAACCACAAAAGTGTCTAAATCATTGTGTAACTTGAATAAACGGTTTCAAAATATGAAAACGTCGCAAAAGTCAAAGAATGGATTGATTATTAAATCTACAGAATTAGATAGTTCAGCGTATCACTTTGCTAGAAGTCCAATCTGATACAAAGCGATGGCTACTAAGTGGGCAAACAAAAATTTTTAAAACCTTTCAGAGATAGGAATTATAGTCGTCCGCCGCTTACGGATTGCTGTGAATTCCTTCAAAATACTCTGATCGCCACGATTCCTTCAGATTCGAAGAATTCAGATCATTGCGCAAAAGTTTTCTCGATAATGTTGGGCCCTCCGATCATTTTTAGAAAAGTTAGCAGGCGCACGAAAAAACGTTCACAAACTTCTGTGTAGAACTTGACATCGTCTGTGTCTCTTTGCTGTGTGATCCGGTTGATAACAGTCACTGAAACTTCGCACAATGTGGCGTGTTTAATGTTGAACTGGCTGCTCATTGTTAGATTGCTATGGTATTGTCAGTGGATTGTGTCATTTCATTAACGTTGCAAGATCCACTGTTTCAGTTAGTCAAACAGAAGAAGAGACAGCTTGTCCAATTCTGTGATTGAATCAGTAGAAGTATGGTAGATAGGCCAAGGGTTCCACTGGATCCCCCCTCAGGTCTCAGAGGGTGTAGAAATTCCCATAACAAAATGTTAATTTCTACAGATGAAAAATGATTTTGTGCATGTCCACGATGGTGCATGACTGGTTGGCCTTTATGAACAAATCAGCATAGATCAATGTTCAAAATGAAAGCTATTATTATATTCATAGTTCAAAACTAAAAGCACACTGTTGCCTAAGTTTTCACAGCAGTAATTGATGAGTTTGAGATCTCCACAGCTGTTTTGAAGATCTCAAAATGCAGCCATTATGGCTGAGTTTAGGCCCATTTCCGGTACGTATGGATAAATTTGAAACAGTGGACATTCCAAGAGCAAGGCCACACCTCTCTCATAGAATAAATCAATTTCATTAAAATCAACTATCTGAGGTTACTTGGCGACAGCAAACATTGTAAAACCAACTCTTGGTACAACTGATCCTGTGCTAAAGATAGTTGAATTACAAAAACACCGCATTGTCGCAAGTGTTTGCTGAGAAGGCTGGAGGACACTCGAAGGATTAGTTATATCGACTTGTTGCACGCAAACATCATTGATCTACTTACAATCAGCTTTCCATAAGCTTTGATATCGATTTAAGCAGGTTAACTAAGAATTTGTAAAATGGGTCCACTGTACCCCCTCAGGCCTCAGAGGATGTGAAAAAGTTCTGGGAGGGTTTATGTTGAACTGGCTGCTCATTGTTCGATTGCTGTCAGCAGATTGTGCATTTCATCAATGCTTCCTGTCTAGTCAAACAGAAGAAGAGAAGACCTGTCTAATTCTGTGATGTAATCTCTACCGCTTTCAATTGGCGACATGATTCGTATTGAAGATTGGTCATCTTGTTGCTAATTGAAACCGGTAGAGATTAAATAACCAATTCATTTTTGATTTTTTCGACGTTTCATGTTTTAAAAACCATTGATAGCGCATCGTTCATCCGATCCGTCGCTTCCGGAGTCGTTTGTGAGAAAATTATTTCCTCATTTGACTGAAAGGTAACTTGAATAAGCGTCATTAACTGATATTGTGATGAAACACGTCTAGTAACGTAATATCTGGAGAACCCCGTCGTAGTTATGATTTGATCCGCAGTTCAACGGTGTGTCATTGATGAATTTTGAAAAAATCTATGTGAAAAATTGGAGAGATACGAATTCCATTTCTGTTCACAGCATAATCGGATGGAACGTGAATTGATTTTTCTTCTTTCTAATGGTGCTCACTTCGGTTTCAGGTTGGTCAAGAGCAGAAACACACTTATTTGCCATTAGAAGTGTGTAAAATTGTGATGGGACAGCGCTGCATTAAGAAGCTGACAGACATGCAAACTTCTACGATGATCAAAGCCACGGCACGCTCCGCTCCAGATAGAGAGAAAGAAATCAACAACCTTGTCCGCAGAGCTAATTTCAATCAGGTATGTGACATGGTTTCACCTCCGTGCCTTGGTTGTCCTAACATAACTCGATCATCGTTGTCGCACGGCTATTACGCAATTAATACCGTCACTGGGTTACTTCACTGATTTATTTGAAACAGTAACTGGCAATGGTGGTAGTATTGTGTTTTCCTATTGGAATCGTCAATGAATCCGATCATATGAAGCTAGTTAGTAGTATAAGTACAACAATTAAAACAATATTGCTACAACTTAAAGGAAATTCTAACAGCGGTTTATACTGAGGTTATGCTTTGAAGATTTGAAATGGTAAAAGGGTTAGCACAGAGCGTTGCTAACAATATAGCACCTACTGGGCGTCAAAAGACACGATGGTCACGTACACATTGTTTTCTAGCCAAATATGCCTGAAGTTTAATTCGTGGTGACATACGTACTGTAGTGGAAAATAATTGGGCCATTAATTCGTCAAATCAGTGTTGCCATACTTGAAGTTGGCCCAGAAAATGGCTCAAAATTAATTAATTAATTGCTAAGAGTTGAAAAAAATTGTTTGGCCCAATTTCTGATAAGTATGATGACTTCTAGTTAGAACTCTTTACTGAGGTTAAATGCGTTTTCTTATTTACTTGAGCGACAACCAATCAGAAAGACGTATAGCAAGGATGATGGCATACTGAAAAGAAATTCAAGAACTTTTTCAGTGTGAGCGACATTGGCAAAAGTGACCGAAAAAGTGTGAAAGTTCCTCTGTCTTTCTGTAGTTTTTTTAGTGGATCATTCCCGTAGGATACTAGCAATTGACTAAGGGGATTTTTAGATCAATTCAAAATTACTGTTACAATGTGCATTGAAATTTTGTTTATGAAATTGTTTGCACAAAGTGGTTAGTTACTAGTTTAACTGTACAGTAATTCACTCACTCCACGTTTAACGTCTTCTTTTCACCGTATTGCGATGGTTGGACGCCGTCGAATGATAGTCCATCTTGATGGCATTTCTCCACGATGTTCGATCTTGTGGGCTGATGTTGAGAAGATCAAGCTTTCGCATATCCTCCTTGATGTTGTCAAGCCATCTCTTCTTGGGGTGACCTCATGGGTTAGGTCCAGGAACCTCAAGGGACAGGATTTTCTTAGGCCACAAGTTGTCATCCATTCGCTGAACGTGACCATACCAGCGCAGTCTTCTTGTACGTATCACATCTTCAATTCTGTGAATGCCGAGCCTCACGCGCAGATCGTCCATGGGAACGCGGTCGGCAAGTCGCTTTGAAGATATCCACCTCACCATTGCATTGTCATTCCGGATGAAGCGATCAACATCCTCACTGGTGAGTGGCCAAGTTTCGCTGGCGTAGAGCAATATGCTGCGGACACGTGTTGTACACGTACCCACGCGTTCTGAAGGGAATACCTTTGTCGGTAAGGACGGGGAGAAGCTCTCGGAAATTTTTCCAAGCGGAACGCACTCTCATCACCACTCCATCCTTACAACCACCTGACTGCCCGATCATGTCACCAAGCTAACAGAAAGCTGGAACAACTTCATACTCCTCGTCGTTGACTTTCACATTGGTAGTAGTCGTTTAAGCGAGATTAGCAATTTCGCCTCGGCACACTTAGCACTTATATTTGGGGTCATCTTTAAGCTGTCCACGGATCCCCGAGCACTTGTGATGTACCCAGTGCTTTCAACAGGAGCACAAGATAGAATTGCGTCCTACACCCTGTCTACAGACGCCGCATGGAAATTAATCGACAGGTTTTGGAGCTCCGCTGTCCTGGTAGGTGCTGTGCATAACTTTGGTCTTCCTCACATTTACACGAAGCCCACGAGATTCAAGGCTATCTTTCCACATGGCGAAACGCGACTCCAAATCCACAAGGCTATCCGCAACGGGAACCAGCAAACCGTGTCGAAAGTTGCAAGATAGCGCCTCCATAACGATTATAAAAAGGAGTGGACTGAGCACTGAACCCTGGTGTACTCCCACTGTGACATCGAAACTGCTGCTGTAACACCCATTGACGCGAATGTTGGACGTCGAGTTCATGTACATTGCTTGTACGACTTGAACAATCCACTCCTCAGTTTGACCCTCCTTGGTATGTGGTCAAACGCCTTTTCAAGGTCAACGAACATGAAGTAATACATTTCCATCATTAGAACAAGATTAGGACAAGGGATAGCGCCCAAATAAAAATACTATAAATAGAAAATACCTGTGTATTGATAGGTCCTGCAATCTATTGATTATATGAGTATTCTCTATACATCAAAAGGAAATAATCACTTGAAATTTTTTTTTTTTTGGCCGGCCCACAATCAAAATTAATTGATCAAAAATACTCAAGTTGGGCCACTGAGAATTGATGGCCCAGGTTTTTTCCACTACAGTAATATTCTTCTCTCATGAGTTAAAGGCATATTCTAGATATTTTTTAACATTATACCTCAATCGCTTGCGCGTTCGAGGAGAAGTCATTCGACATGGCTATCGACAGTAAAAGTTGTTCCGTTAAGTCGCTAGAGCTGAATGAAAATACGTGATGATGTTATTGGTGATCTATGCGTTCGGGCAATAACACAGGAGTAGGATGGAAGTGTGCATTTGAACAGGCATCAAAATGCAAGCGCATCGTTTCAAATCGTAATGTTTTCATCTGAAGATAAATTTCAAAAAAAAGTTCGTAAAATGGTTTTGTGTCCTCGGATGCATCAACAGTACCTATAGTGAAAGTAAAAATGTTGGCTTCTACATATTCCCAGCAAAGACTTCGGCCTGCATTAACTTAAGTTCTAGTAAACACATATGTCTTCTGACCGAAGTGCATTCGTGCCAAAACAAAGAATCTGCGATATGTTGTATTATCTGACCAATATTGAATAAATCAGCCTCTATTTCGTTCGCGACTTAACGCAATCCCATGTCTCAATATGATTTCACTGATTAACTTTCCACAAAATGACTTCTGTCTCAAAATGATCTCAATTCAAAGATTTCGCATTGGGATGATAGCTATGACTTAATTTATTAAGAATGCCGCAAGTTAAAGCCATTACGATGCATTGAAATATCCATATAATCTTCATATCAGGCAAAATGTTGCAAAATATGTACCTACAACCGGCATGTATGTAGCCTATTTGCATAAGTGTTTCAAAATATTGCAGGAAGAAGATATGACTCAATTTATTTACGGAATTTGTTAGAATTTCACATATTAAAAGGAGAATCTTCCACAAAAAGAATAGACTAGTTCCAAAAAGTACTTCGCTGAGTCTATATAGTAGTTATGTATGCACACTAATTTCTATCTCGAAAGCATGCCCAAACTCGATTACCTTACATGACTCCTTATTGACGATTGTTGAAACTATCGGCTGATCGCATATCAGCACATCGCTTTTACGCTTTCACGATGCAGCTTTAAGTGGAGTGATTCAAGCGGTTTGATTCAGACCTTCGATTTTGTACTATATAGTGGAAAACGAAAACCCTCCGAAGTGCACCTTTGAAAAGTACAAAAAATGTTCTAAATGCTTATGTTGGAGCATCATCCCGGCGATTGTAATGATCAACTTAGTCTTAGTAACTGAATAGAAATCCACGGACACAATTATAGAGAAAGTATACTTGAAACTCCTGACAATTAGTCAGTCTGCACTATATTTCAATTGATCATTCAGTTAGACCTTGCATCGACTTATTATGTGTGGGCAGCCGAATTACGGTGTGTGGAGTAATTGTGTAGGTATAAAGAAAACCGCAAGTCAAGCGTTCAAGGTGAATGCTAGACTTATACTTTCGTACCAGGTAGAAAGAGTGAATTAACGAGTAATTGCATTTATGGTCACGTACTCGATCACAATTTAATGGTCAATCGCTGATGTCTGAAACCAATTTTCTCATCAAAGTAGTTTCTCACAGCCACTGTTAAGAACTCAAACAAAGCGAGTTGTAACCATTCGTTGCTGAAAAGTTACTATATTAGAACTTGCCGATTATCGGAATATTTTCATTCAAATACCTGAATAATTTTTTTTTGATCACAAGTAAGTGAGTCATCGTATTATTCGTATTTTATAACAATTTTGAGCTAGCAGAAAATCCATTGCCATTATTTGAAAGTTCCTATCAACATCGACTGAGATAACGGGTTGTGAAAGAGGGAAGGCGGTCAGATAGTCCCTAATGGACGCCCTGTATTTGCTTGTACGCGTCAAGTACTCAAGGCAGTCATTTTTACTTTAGTAATTATCATAAACTCAACTTCAACTAGAAATTTTAGTGATGATTGACACTCCACCCAACTTTCAGTAGCGTCGTTTAATTGAGCGATGTTGTATCATGAGATTTCATATTGAGATACTTCTTTGTTACGGATTGTTTTAATCGATAAATGTGCGGACAACTATGAGATACAACCTTATCTCCTATTATATCAACTAAATTGCTAAGTAAGCATTGTAGACAACATTAATCCATGAAATTTGGATTTGACATAATTGAGAAGATGTTTTGTATGAGAACATTTATTTTCTGTATCCATGTTATGTTTATAAAGGACATGCTTTCCATACCAGACTATCTTGGAACTAGATAGAGGCTTGCAAATCCAACGAATTCCATCTGGGATTCTGGTTCACTAGAATTTTATAGGATTTCACTGGAATGATAGAATTTTAGTGCTTTATGAAATTAAAAAACAAATAAAGTTCAATTGAGGCATTATGTAAGTCTATATGAAGCTGATCTGGTTAGCTGATAATTTGAAAAGGCTAATAACTGGCGCAAAATGAGTAAAAGTGACTTGCGAAATAGTGGAATAGTTACAGAACGGAGTATGTATCATGTATGTATACAGCGTTATGCAGAACGCATAGCTTGCATGTACAATAATCATATGAGTAATGAATATATGTGCATGCTGTATCGATGCGATCATGATATTTCAGATAGGCTCTTAGCAGTTTCATTGGCTATAGATATGTTCAGGTCGGCTTCGGTCACTGATCGTGACTCCTGTTCTGGATTTCAATGGTGTCAGCAAATTGAAACTGAAAATTCATTTAGAGATTGATAGCGGTTGCAACATTTGACTAATTGTATTTATTCGTGGGATAGTAATTATTTGTGATATTTAGTTGTGTAAATATTCATGTTTTGTTCATAATAATTCAAAAAGGATTTATGTTAACAGCTTATCAAATGTCAATATAAATGCAATCCAACTGCCGTATTGTTTTCTCTTGTGATAATACATATTCTTGATAAAGGCGTTTTTGCAGAAATGCTAAATGTTCAATAATGGAGATGTTGTTTTCTCAACGTTCTAAAATCCCGTTGTGTACCGTAAAAGGGGGTAATTAGTAATTACAGCCTCATTCGATTTTATATATTGGTTATCTTAAGTGACTACATCATCCGCATAATAATCTCAATGGAATTCAGTTTTGGCAAATCTCATCTAAATTAACAGTAGCAAATTTCATAGAATCGAAAGCATTGCTTCAAAGTATTCTTTCATTTTCTGTGCTGCTTTATAAAGCGAACATCTTGGCTATCACACATATCAGATATGCTGTGCAGGCAGCTCTAAGATCCATGAGCCCGATATGAGTTAGGAAGGCGGAAGGGATGACATCTCCGCTCTTTTAAAAGTTTCTACATGACATTTTACTGATGAACAGCAGGGTGCAAATCAGAAATCGGCAACAAAGTCGCCATGTGAGAGGCAGGAATAGGGCAAAGGCTTTCCAAAAACTTTAAAATTTCTGCTGCAGTGTTCGTGCAACATGAGGTAATCATGGCGCAAGTCCTCATCACACTCAAAAGAGAAAGATGTGAAGCAAGAAACTACATACTGTTCAAGAAAATTAACAGAAATGTAACCAAGGCTTCTTAATGAGATTTAAGAATCAAAGAAATTTCTGTAGTATCACTTAATGCTTTCTCTAATCTCATAATCGTCTCGCATGCCTGGTAGAAATTCTGTTCAGATGAGTAATCTTTTGCTACTGGTGACACAAAGCGCATTTACTAGTCTTGTTACCACGCAATTTTTTTGTGATTTATCTTCCATTGCACGTGTACTACTTGCTTTCCATACACAAGTGATCTATCTTTATTTTCTTTTACTTCGTGTGAGAAGAATCAGTTATCATGAAAGCTTGTCTTTGATTTCCCAGATTTCCAAATATTTTCAGCACGCTCATTTAAGGATATGATGCGCATCTGTAGTCGATAGTAAATGCTGATGATCGATTGAACTTAAAGAACGGGGCTGGCATTACCCTGTTTTACGGTACATTTCCTTTGTAGGACCCGCATCTGCAAACGTTTGGCATCACCGTCAACACAAGGATGGCGGAAATTCAGGGAAGAGTGCTACCTGCACCAAAAATTCAGTATGGAGGTCGAACCAAGGCACAGGCGATGCCACAGCAAGGTGTTTGGGACATGCGTGGCAAACAGTTTTATTCAGGTATCGAAATCAAGGTGTGGGCTATCGCTTGCTTCGCGCCACAGCGAACTGTGCGTGAAGACGCCCTCAGGCAGTTTACACAGGTGTGTCTTATATCGGTCATTGTAATGGAATGACTTTTCCAGCCTTTCTCATCATTTTCAGCAATTGCAAAAAATATCGAACGATGCAGGTATGTCCATTATTGGCCAGCCTTGTTTCTGCAAATATGCAACTGGACAAGATCAGGTGGAACCGATGTTCAGATACTTGAAAAATACATACCAAGGATTACAATTGATTGTTGTAGTTTTGCCAGGCAAGACTCCGGTCTATGGTAAGTCCCGAACACGTGTCAACTACATGGCTTGAAACCGTCTCCTTGAATAGTGATTTTTTTAATGAACAAAGTGAAAAGGCCCTGATTAACCATGTTTGACATGATATTAGAAAGAATTAGGAATGTTTTGATGTTGAGCGATTATAACTGATATTGTATACAAAAGTTTTCGGTCAGCATCCACAGACCATCTTCAGGTAAAAAAAGAAATTCATTAAAGGGTTCAAACACAAAACATAGTTACACTTAACTCGAGTAGTGGCTCGCAAGAAAGGATAGGCAAAGTGATTGATACCAATGAAAAATTCAGGCATGAAAATATTCCGGGTTTTTGGAGGGGAAATGAAACATTTTTTTGAATCGTAAAATAATGCAATAAAATTCATATACCCCCTATACCTAATCCTAACCACACGTCTTGCCAAACTTGTCAATATTTTGTCATCACATTTTTTGTTTTTCAATTTCTTTTGAATTTCCTATAAATTGCACTTAAATAGACATGGATTCAAAAATTTTCGCGCTACGCGAATATTTTCAGATACCTATTAAAATGGTCGATAAAGGTATCAAAAATCCTTGGAAAGCTGCATGGTATGATGTTCTACTATCGGATGGTACTAGAGTGCAACAGATTTTTACGAAATATAGATTCAAAAATAATATATAAAAAATATACCGGGTGTAAAAAAAGTCTTTGGAATATTCCATAAACTGTATTTCGAATTATTACAGATTTTTTCAAAATAAAAAGGCATTTAGTTAGAATGAAGACTATTTCTTTTTAAGTTACGCTATTTTCGGATACTTGGTAGTCTAATGGTTGCCATCATCTCAGAGCATCATCATCTTATGATAAGTAAAGGAGGATTGATAAATTAAATGTTAATCAAATTAATGTTAATTAAAGAATTATTGGCAAGTCTGTCGCGTATTGATGAAAATGTGATGTCATCATCTGTCATCACATTCGAATCGATAACAGACAGCATGACCTTGAATACGCACGCATAGCTAACTCGAGACATTTGACTCGTTGACTGTGTTTCATTGAAGTGTACTGAAAGTGTCCTACCAAATGGCTGATTTAAGCATTGTTGAAAAAGCTCACATCGTTTCGTGGCTAATATCTTATAAGAGCGTGGCTACAGTATGTGAAATGTTTGAAGAAAAATTTAATAAGCCCGCCCCATCGCACAGCTCAATGTGCTATTGGAAGAAGAAATTCCTTGAGACGGGTTCCATTATTGATGATCGGCCTAGATCTGGACGGCCCGTAAGAGCCACTGGTGATGAGCAAACTGCTGAAATAAGGGGCTTAATCGACAGCAATCCAACATCAACTCGCGAAGTGGCATCAGTGTTGGGCATTTCACATACGTCAGTTCATAATGTCCTTATGAAAATTGGAGCCCATCCTTATAAACCCACGTATTCACAAGAACTGGTGGACGGTGACGAGGACCAAAGACTTCAATTTTGTGAGAGCATGATTGATCGCCTCAATGCAGATCCAACTTTCAATAGGAAAATTTCGTTCAGTGATGAATGCAATTTCCATTTAAATGGAAGTGTTAATAAACATAACTTACACTATTGGGATACGACCAATCCTCATATCCGCCATGCAGTGAAATCTGATGTGACTCGGTCTGTTACTGTGTGGGCTTCAGTTAGTGCGCGAGGTCTCATCGCTTTCGAAATTCTTTCAGGACCAATGAATGGCGAACGCTATTGTGAATTACTCCAGCGTAAAGTAGTCCCATTTTTCACCCGAAATCGTTCTATGATTTTCCAACAAAACGGTGCTCCGCCCCACTACTACCACTCAGCACGAGAAATCCTGGACAAGGAACTACCCGGTCGTTGGATTGGTCGCAGAGGACCTACGGAGTGGCCGGCTCGGTCTGCGACTTTTGGCTGTGGAGTGAATTACGCGAACATGTGTACACTCCCGGGACAAATTTCCGATCAATACAAGAACTACAACTCAAAATCCAAACGGAGTTGGAAAACCTGGATGTAACACACTTCCAAAATGCCTTTAGAAACTGGTGTGTCATGATACAGAAATGTATCGATGTGAATGGTGGACATTTCGAATAACTGAATTTGTTACGAACTGTGAATTAGAATTACACTTGTTACCCGTTCTATTTTGTACTTGCTATACTTGTTTTTGCAGTGCTATAAATGTTTTTGCTGACCAAAAAATTTTGTATACATTATCAATTGTAATCGTTTAACATCAAAACATTCCTGATTCTTTCTAAAATCATATTTTAATAAATAAAATGAAATAAGCGCTCGATCAAACTGCTATGCAAAAGATGTGGCCTGGTGTGAGCAGGGATGCGGAACCACTCGAGTCTTAGAGTGGTTCCGGTTCCGGTTACGATAATTCCATGATAAGCCTTAGATAAATCATGGAACCCTCTCCTAATACATGTAGTTGTAAAACATAAGTTAAAAAATTGATTCAAAGAATTAAAATGTATATCAAACAATTATTCAATAACAATTGTACATGTATATTCAATTACAATGTACAATCATACATGTATATATTAACAAGATTCAAACAAGATTGCACTAACAAAGTTGCTATTTCACTAGGCATATTATATCTAATTGTAGGCCTATAACAAAATCTAATGATTGCTTTTCAAAAATAAGATCGCATCTACAATGTCGTTTTTGAGTCGAGATCTTAAATTCGACAAGAGAATTCTCATGGCTGAAAATAACCGCTCCACCGACACTTGTGTCACTGGCAAAGCTGAGATATCAAAGCACTCATCTCGTATTTCCTTGGGGTAGCTAGAAATCACACCCCAAATGTCTGTTCCTTTCCGTCTACCCAATTGTTTGATCTCTCTGACAGGATCAACCAGCCCGCTAGATGCGATCTGACATTCTTGATTCGGGAAGGCACGCTAGAATCCATCCATTCAGCGGGCAGGAGTCTGAAATTTGTGCTCCTTCTGAATTCATGCATGTTTGTTACATTACACTAGTTAATCTCCGGAACGGGAACCACTGATTTCTCAGTGGTTCCGACCAAATCAGGTGGTTCCGGTTCCGTTTCCGCATCCCTGGGTGTGACTTGAACCCACGATCGCCCCGGTTAGCTAGACCTGATAATCTAACAAGCGGAGCTACACAGGCACCATCACACATCGCTGTCATAGCAACTATAATCAGTGAGCACTGAATAGATAATTCGTCACAATATAACTGCGGTTTTACTGACCAGCTGAGGAGGAATATTGTAAATCGTAGAATGCAGCGTGAGTCCTTATTCAATGAAAAGCATATTTTTACCGTGGAATTTTATTGGGATCAGGCTAATATGCCTACTGCTAAATCGGTAGTTGCGAATTTCGATCGTGGTCTTCAATCCAATTTGTATTTTCCGAATTTTCGAGTAGAAATACGGGTGCAATGCGTCAATTTTCTTAAATTTTACTTTGCAGAACACGAAGTTCATGTGAGTGTTTACAGTTGATAATTTAAGGACTAAATAGTGGTATTGATCTTTCATAATTATGCTGGTCTTATTTTAAACATCGATATTCATACGACCCTAGGTCTTCAGAATTGTTTCCTTGAATAAAAGAGCAAAAATTTCCACTTTGCTCTAAACTAGCCTTGATATGAAAGTATGAAGTAATAATGTTCTGAACTTGATAGTTCTATTTTGTCCTTTAAAGAAACATGTAAAAAAGTGACATTATTACTGAAATTTTTCAATAATTTCATTATAAAGCTATAGGACCACGCGGCTTAATGTTCCCGTGTACAGTCTCGCAGTAATTGGCTTTGTATTGGCCTATGTTTCTTTGCTGAAAATAAGTGGGCCTAGTTCCACAGATTCCAACACGACTTGATTCAGTTGCTATCGGAATTATAAACGTTTCTAGTTGATTGGCCTTCATCATTGCAGTATAATCAGATTGCATAGGTGCCGATATATCGTCATCTCGGCCAGGATTGACAATTTCCCGTCATGGAAACATCCAGTCCATCAATGACTACTGAGTGATTCTATCACGGCCCCGCATTTCCAACTGCGTTTCCTTGAACATGTCCTTGTTGGTCAAGTTCGAACGAACACGTCAACAGTCCACAAGATGAGAAATTGCTAACGAGTTCCATTCCCCTTTCCCAGATGCCATGTGATTTCGCTTATGCTTTTCTATCGTTGTCCGTTGCTTATTACTGTATAATTTCGTTAGAATTATTTCTGCAGTCAATGAAATCGTGCCCCAGGTGCGAAATGCACTGAGCAAAGACACCCACATGTCACCAGGTGACGTTTGAAACCTCCTGTACAATGATGGCTCGGGATAGTGCCATGATTATCCTTTCCCATGCATAAACAATCAAAATTCATTCAGGCAGGTCTGCGGAGCCGTCAAGATTTTCAGAAAGCTTCGACTCCGAACACAGGGATACGGCTCAAACTCAAATTTTTTTATTAAATTCTGCGAAATAGTATGCAATATGTTCCACTTCCTCCCAAGATATTGCGTCATGGTATTTGCCATTTAAAGTCTGGCCAAATTAGCTGTCGTTTAAATGTCAATACACAACCCAACTTGGCTGACAAAACAGATAATAAATTGCAAACATGATAAGAGCTCATCATTATCGTTAGTGGAATCCATGATTCCGAAAAGTTGTAGGCTTCTTTTGTAAATTGTTTGGTAATTGAAGATTCTGAGGTTTTAGAATAAGCAAGAGATGCTGTTAATAAGCCACAATTTATATAGTTTAAATGTCTCACCGACAATTTGCATTTCATGATGATGCACTTACATGCAGGGATACGGGGTCCCGGAGTCCTATCATTTTTGCTGGAGTCGGAGTCCTATCAAATACTCCGGACTATAACTAGACACGAAGTATAATACAAACAAATTATTTATCCTCGTGCATAGCTGTCACTGTCTTGATGTCAACTTTCTCTGTCAAACAAAAGTACAGAGACACTGCTGCATGCAAAGCTTGTAATAGTTGAGGGAATGAACCGTGATAGTGAAAAAAGGATTGTCTTTTCACTCGGTGATTTAGTAGAGAAGACAAGCCTTCCTAGCCTCGATCACACTTACGCACCAAAGGTCACATCAGAGACAAAAATGAAATACTAGTTTGTTTGAGAACAGAACCTCTTACCCAGACGTTAATCGTGTGTGATGTCTCCTGTAAAGCGGATATTAAAATCGAAAGTGTATTCATATTTTTGAAGAAGGATGTGGATTTATCTGCCTGGTAGAGACTGGAGAAAAACCGTGTGAAGCACACATCAAGAAGATGGGAGGAGCCGAGTAGTACTTATAATAACATATATTATAATAACATATAACTTAAAGCGACATTTGATAAATTTTCATCGAAAATGATTGATACAGCAATGATCACTAAAGATGAGTTCAGGTAGGCCTATAATGATTTATGATGTAGGTTGCCAGTTTTTAAAAACTCTGCTTTCTACAGGCCTACTGGCCACCCGGAGTCGGAGTGATAGGACTCCGCATCCATGTTTTACAGCTCTGCAGAGCCCGATCAGGTCAGCAAGAGTACCCCCCTCCCTGAAGAGCCCCCCTGAAGAGCTCCCTGGCTTCAGTTGCGACTCTTGACTGTTTCTGGATGAAAATTCTGTTTTCTGACATTTCAGCTGAAGTGAAGCGTGTCGGAGATATTCTCTTTGGATTGGCTACACAATGTGTCCAAGCGAAAAATGTGAATAAAACATCGCCACAAACTCTATCCAATCTTTGTCTGAAGATCAACGTGAAATTAGGTGGTATTAACTCAATCCTGGTGCCCACCATCCGACCGGCTGTGTTCCGTGAACCAATCATCTTCCTTGGTGCTGATGTCACACATCCTCCAGCAGGAGACAGATCCAAGCCCTCTATTGCAGCACTCGTGGCATCCATGGACGCGCATCCAAGTCGTTATTCAGCGGTTGTTCGAGTCCAGGTAATTTCATTTCCTCATCGCCACTTATCGATTATCTATGAAGCTATATTTGTTGTGCGTCGAAGAACGTGTGAGAGTTTGAAACTGTTCGAGTGCTGGGCGATGAATGACAGGAGTGATAAAGGGGGAAATGGCGTGAATCTATGATGAATAAATACATGTAAATGATAAGACAAGATTGGGAGGTCCCAATATTGTCCCACAACTCTATATTTATGTTTGCGCTTTCGAGGACCGTCGGACACCATAATAATGTAGCGGAATAACATGTCCGACGAACCTCGCTCGCGCAAACACAGATATTGAGTTCTGCTACCAACAGAAGTGGGACCTTCCGATCATGTCTTATGCAGCTTGTCCCTCTCCAAATTAATGAATATTCATCTTTAATTTTATATAATTCGCCGTTACCCACCAAAGGCGCGAAGGATTGGGGCAGCATAGAAATTGGAAGCAGGTAACTCTTAATTTCATAGTGAATCCGTTTGAATCGTATTCCCAAGAAGAGATAAGCTGCTAAAAATATGTACAGTCTATTTCCTAAAAAATATTTATAGATATATTTTCAAAAATTTGAAATATATAAATATTTTAGCAAAATTTCAAACGGAAGTAAAATTCACTATGCAATTAAATAATCTCCCGTCAGCTGCCATTAACATAAACTAAGTTAGCTCTTAAACAACAATCAGCAAAACAACATCGACAGCATGATTGAGTTAGAATCAGTCAATTAGAAATAATGAAAAATGACCAACGTGACGAAGATATATTTTTAATCCGCAACGTGTCGGGGAACCTGCTCCTTCATCAGAAGATCAGCTTGTGATGCAATTTAACAAGCGATGCATGAAGATTGATTCGTCTTGCACAGAAATGACACAAAATCAATCAACTCAGTGAGTGTGATAAGAAAGTACTGAAATTATCAACACCAGTTCGCACAGAGAAACATGAATCAAATACATGCAGCTCTAAAAATAGCTGAGATTGATTTAATTATTAGTACCTTCATGTTGTTAAATCAATTCTGTGAAATTATCATTGCAGCTATCTTTGTTTGCTGTATGAACTAAGTCTCGTCTTCAAAGTACAGTACTGGCTTTGGATTGTTGATGTCTTGATATTAGTGGTTTGACTTGATGGTAAATACTGCGTGTGTCATAGGGAATGAAACCACTGATCGGATTACTCGGATTCTTCATTGAGGGCCAAGTTCGCACTGTCGCTCGTCAATAGCTGAGTTGGTAGAATGTTGGCGTAAAGGTTTTAAGCCAAGCGGCTAAAATAAGATGTGGCAAACTGATCTTTTATTGCAAATTTTCACCATTAAGGCGGCCTTATCAACCAGATACAATATTGAGAAGGAAGACAACAAAATTCATAAATCAGTGATTGATTTTCTGTGCATTCCTCCCTGTTATTTAATGTAGGACAGTCTTTTGATTAGAACAGATTCCCGATGGCACAAGTTGATAGCATTGATATCTCAGTCAATCACTGTTACATCAATATCGGATTTACACATTGGAGGTGTTTGTAAACAGAGGAATGATGGTGAGTAAGATGTTCATTGATTCGCGTGTGCTGAAATTTGACTGTGCTTTCTATTTACAAATGTTTACAGTTTTTACATTCAATTTTATAAATTACTAATTCACTCAGGCACATGTTCTTTGGATTTCTGCAATTGATGGAAGTACATCTTACTCACCATCATTACTCTGTTTACAAACACCTCCAATGGTGTAAATCCAATGCCATCAACTTACGCCTTCGAGAATCTGTGCTAATCAAAAGACTATGTCCTACAATGACAGGGAGGAATGCACAGAATATCAATCACTGATTTTTGAATTTTGCTGTCTTCCTTTTTTAACGTTATATCTGCTTGATAAGGCCGTCTAAGCGTTGAAAATTTGCAATAAAATATCACTTTGCCACATTTTATTTTAGCAGCTTGACTTAAAACCTTTATAAATCAATAGTAACAAATGCTGCTTAAAATAAATAACAACATCTTGCTAAACATAATTTCACGGTAGAGTGTTGGCGTAGAATGCCAGTGGTCGGTGATTCGAAATTCGAATTCATCAAGACATAGTCTGATCGTTGAAAGCACGATAACTCCCCCCAAACAAAGTTTGAAGTCATACCAGCAAGTTAGGAATGGGGAATTTTTCACACACACACAATCATGTGAAGGTCATCAGAAAGCTGTCACACAATCTCAATGAGTCATTGACATGATTCCGTTCTGGAACGAAAAATAGTTTATTACGTCACAATGAGAATTGAACTCCTAAGTCAAGACAGACACAGAGCTGTGGGATTACCTCTGATTTTATAAATTATTCAATACTAAGCCCGTCGTTCTTTGAGAACAAAGGGCATGCAAGAAGAACATAGCCCGTAATCGGAGTTGCTGTTGGTCATGTTGGCCTACAATTAAAGGAAATTGAACAGCTGTGTTTGGCGATTCATTAACACCATATACCGGTAATCCAACAGAACGCATCATGAAGAAGCCATTTTGGTGTGAAATATTATTTTCATCCTGTGTAGCAGAACAGGTATGAAAAAGGCGCATTCGTGGATTAGTGATATACAAGTAGTATGAAAGAGCAAAATTTAGAAAATGTCGTTTTTTGTCCCTATCTCTCAAAGAAAATCAAAAAACAGGCCAATCTTTTGACACTAAATTGGCATACATGTAGTAATGATGCTATAAAAATTTCATTGAAGTTTGAGGTGGTCCTGTTTGGGTATTCTGCTTCAAAATTTGCGGTTTTCGCAGTTTTTAGAAAGAAAATCGCCAACTTCGAGCGCTGACATCTACATATACTGTACGTAAGTCATAAACAGCACAAATGTTAGATTGATTGTGTGAGGGTACTAAAGCACATCATCAACAATATGTGTACAGAGTTAGGTGAGGCTAACACATGGTGTCCGCGCACCCTGGAAATCCTGGAAAACACCTGGAAATTTTCATTATAATTTGCGCGGACACCCTGGGCTAGCATCATGAGAAACAAATCTGGATTTCTAATGAGACCAAACCCTGCCTACAAACGAAATAAGAACAAAATCTGAGATGGTGGGTTAAAAATTCAATTTTTTGACGATTTGACATGGAATGACCCGTGGATGCTTGTAGTGTGGCGAATGATGTCGCAATAACTGCTTTGTGTCAGTTTGAGGTGAAGCTGACTGGAAATCATAGACGAGGATGGAAAGGAAAGCTTACCGTTGTGTATATGTAAATGTTGCTACCGTAGTGACTATTTACAAGCTGCTTCCTTATAAGCTACTGACACAGGCTGTGATTTTACTACCTTTCAGTCCGTTTCGTTCGAACAGGCTCACCGACAGGAATTGATACACGACCTCACTGCTATGGTGAAAGAGCTCTTACTCAATTTCTTCCGTTCTACCAAATTCAAACCAACCAAAATTGTGTTTTATCGTGATGGCGTCAGTGAAGGACAGTTCGCTAATGTAAGTGATTCAATTCTCGTGGAGAAATGTTGATGATTGTGTTTTGTCTTGAGCTGGTATGATGCTCAGTCTTTTTTCCAGAATGATTTTCCTGAAATTGGATAGTATACACGGCTTTTTTTTGTCCAAGGATATCTTGTTGATCCGAGAGACCGAAGCGATCGATGCTCGACAAGATATCCGAGGACGGAAACGGTACTTTTACAATGAATGAATATAATTTTTTCTTGTGCATGTCTATGAATCAAATCATTCTTCTTCGTCATATCTATGAATCAAATCTTTCTTCTTGTGTATGTCTATGAATCAAATCATTCTTCTAGTGCATGTCTATGAACAGGGACTAGCTTTGAATTACTTTGCGGTCATTGCAGAGAGAGTGGAAGTTTGTATTAAGTAGACATTTAGGTATCCAGGTGAAGAAAAGTCAACTTTTCAAACAACATTGTAAACCCGCGAGGAAATAAGTGGGTATGATCATACGTATACGCTTTGCCAAGTTGCAATCGATCAAGTAATTGTAATTATTCATTATCATGTGAAGCTTATATCAATTAAGCAAAAAGTTAACAGGAGACGAACTTGAATGGAACCCTGTTCTTCTAAATTTTTTATATTATACTTTCAATTTCTTAAAAAAATCGAAAGCTGTAAATCCAATATAATGTGCTCCATACAATTACAATCATCGGGATCCCGATAGATGTTTGACCAGAATCGGAATCCCTGAGATCCGCATCCCCGCACGATCACTGATTTTTTTATACATTTTTTTGAAATATGAATCGTGAGGTTGATATCAGCAAGCATCGATAATTTTCATTTGTGGAATTTCAATTATGAAACACTATGATCATAGTATCATAGTAATGATCATAGTATGACCATTAAATAACCATCAATGATGGCTATACAACAGATCAGTTGATCTGTTCCAACAGATCTTCTTCCAAGGATACTATCCTGATCTTCAAATGATAATTTTATCTATTATTCCAGGAATAACATTTAAAATAAAAATACGTTTCACTCTGGTAGTTCATGTTTCCCAAAATTACATGGTATAAATCTGTACATTCATCAAGTCCAGAGAATAATGCTAGTGGTCAAAATACTGTGAAGGCTTTCTATAGCAAGAGAAATTAGAGAGAGACAGCTGACAAGATTGACAGCAGAGTGCCACTTTGTCTGGTCATGTAGAATCGAAGAATAACCACATCCTTAAACAGCTGAAACACATGTTCCTTAGCATGCGTCGACACCGTTTTTCGCCCAACAAGAGCTCATCAGTATAGATTGAGAGGCCCAAAATAGCATGTGATATCCAAGTGGTCGAACAGGTTGATCTGCGTTTATTTATCCTGTCGTTGACGTGCAGCTGATAACTGAAAGATCCCAGTGTCAATGCTCCTGGCTGGGCATATAGATGGGGGAGACTGTGCACATACTTGATAAAAATCAAGATCTGGAATACTTTGGGAGAAAGCAGTGCTGATGAATAAAGTTATTCAGAGCTCAATTTTTTTAAATCTGGACATGTCCGCCTATTATGCCCAGCCAAAAGCATTGACACTGATATCTCATTTATCAGCCGCACGGCAAAAACATGATAAATAAACGCAGATCAATCTGTTCCGCCGTTCTTTATCTTGCTCAACCATTTCGATATCATAGGCTAGTTTGAACCATTTCCAACCGCACAGATGGGCTCTTGAAGGCGAAACGCAATGTTTGCGGCTGCAAAGGAAATAGTGTTTCAGCTGTTAAAATCTGAGGTCATTCTGTCAATCTTCAAGCTTAAACATAAGGGGCATGGATGTATGCTACAAATGAGAACCGCTGCATGATAAATTTTCGTTTAAAATTATGAAGAACATGCATTGTGATGGTTCATGACTAAGTATTACTAGAATTAGAATAGTACGCATTTCCAAAACTTTTTCACTATTCTTAGTCGACACCAACTGCAAAATATAATCCACACAGCCTTCACAGTATATCATCTACAAGAAAAATGACTTAGGTTCGATCGTCAAATAATGAAATAGTTTCTTTAACTGATGAATCAACAAGCTCATTCACAATAGTCTCTTCTTCGTCTTCATCGTTTGTCTGTTCATCGATGTCATCTGCCTGTTCTTTGCGGTTCCACCACTGATTTTTTAGTTTCTTGATTCACCTGTCTTGCGATGCGGTTCACGGCAGCGATTGCACAATTGTTCTCTCGCAAGTAAACAGTAATCTGTAAGCAAAAAAGTGTAAAAACCTAATTTTTTAGCAAAAGTATGAAATTTTCATACTATGATTTGAGTATGATTTTAATATAAAAAATTCTTTTTTCATACGTATGAAAAATTCATACTCAAATCATAGTATGATTCATACCCATTTATTTCCTCGCGGGAATAGATATTTCTCCATGAACGGAAAATTTTGTGCATGAATGGAAAAGTCATAGTTTTCCAACGTCTCCAGGATAGGAAAAGTAAACTTTTCCATCCATCGATGCGGAAAAATAATTTGCTATTTTGAAAATTGTTGATTTTCAGATTTGGTATTGTTTATTATAAATTCCGTTTTCCAACAGGATTAGACAGCTCATATTGTTTTCTGTTTGTATAAAAGTTCGTAATTTCTCCTAAACAGCGTAATAGATTGAATTTTAAAATTAGCCGATGCTGCTTGATCTTGAAATTTTATTCCCAAATTTTCGTCTATGCACAGACCGCGTCAGGGGAAGAAGACTTTTTGTCCACCTAGTTACATCGACCATTGAAGGCGCTGAACTCCGAAGTACTGTCTTACTGTCTTGGCTGACGTAACATTAATAGAACATACGACCATAAAATAGGGGAGCTACTTTTTTACTTTTCTCGACTATGAACATGATCACCCGTCGTTTGGTCAACTACGTCACTTCCCGTTGTGGTGAAATGAATGAAGTGATTAAATTTATTGTTATTGCGATATTGTGGCGAAGCAATCGTGTACCAAACTATCAAGGCTATTGAAAGACTGACTTAATTGCGGATGCAATGACTAATTGCACAGAACAGTTAGGTTTTGAATTTAAGCTACTGCACACTGAATGATCGTGTGCATATCGTCACGCACATAACATAGTTTGTCAATAATTGCTTTACGGACGCTATATTTAGCATTCTAACTAGTCTCTGAAGTTTTAAGTCGTGTAGACTCAATGGTATCATATCATGGACGGTTTCCTTACATTCATGTACTCTTAAGGAAGATACTGATGTTGTGTTGTCTAAAGAACTACTGTGATTCCCATCAATCATAAATAATAGCAGTCCTATTTATTACTATCATGTGTAAGCGTGTTGAATGTTACCTTTTTCAGGTATTGCAGCATGAACTGAAATGCTTGCGAGAGGCATGCGTTCGTTTGGAGATGTCATATCAGCCTGGAATCACTTTTGTTGTGGTGCAGAAGCGTCATCACACTCGTCTCTTCTGTTCTGATAAGAAAGATCAGATGGGCAAAAGTGGCAACATACCGGCAGGAACCACTGTGGACCAAGTCATCACCCATCCTACCGAATTCGACTTTTACTTATGCTCTCATGCCGGTATTCAAGGTACCAGCAGACCAAGTCATTACCACGTTTTGTGGGATGATAATCGGTAAGAAATTCAAAGAGCATCGGCTCCAGATTTTCACCACTAGATAGCGGAACAGTAGTTTCACAACAAATTTACCGGTACACTTATTTGCCATCAGTTATATATAGCCTTAATTTTGATGTGTAGCGACTAAGGCATGTCTGATAATGATATTTTGATGTTGTGAATTTATGTATCAATTGATGAATGGAAGTTTAAGTTATGTTCTGCTGAAACGCTAGCTATTGAGGAGCTGCAGTTCGAAAGTTGCGTTTTGACTAGGAGCCCTTTCTTCCACGGTGAGATAAAGCAAAACTTTTTTATTTACTTATACTTATGCGTTTAACGTCCGTTTTCTCCGACTTCGTAGGGTTTGACGGTTCTTCCCAATGCTGTGGATCGCAGAGAGTCAGCCTTGACGATCGTTGGCGTCATCCGGTTTGAGATCAGCGGCAACAGAGTCACTCCATGTCTTCCAAGGTCGACCTTTTATTCTTCTTCCCTCTACTTTCCATGTCAACACTCGGCGGACGCAGTCTTCGGGCTCTTTTCGATTCACGTGGCCAAACCATCCGAGTCGGTTTCGTACGATAACATCGGATATTGCTTCGATGTTAAGCATATGCCTCAAGTCGTCACTTCGCTTTCTGTCACTTCGCTTCGTGCCACACATCCACCTTACCATGCGCATTTCCACCCTCTCCAGACGTTGTTGACTGTCCACTTTCAGAGCCCATGTCTCGCTTCCGTATATCATACCCTTCCTGACACATGCATCATATACTCTTCCTTTCATGTTGAGGGAGGGAGCACGTGAGGTGAGGAACGTCATCAACGCCTTGAAGATTGCCCAGCCGCATCGAATTCTTCTATTGACAGCAGCATCTACTCCACCACTTGTCTCTAGTTCGTCGCCAAGAAAGGAGAAGCGTGAAACTATCTCAAGCTCGTCACCGTCAACCAACAGGTGTGCAGGCTGAGCACGTTCTATCACTGGGCCTCTGCATCGCTTACACTTAAACGTGGAGCTCATATGCTGTAGTCGTAGACTGCCGCTGATGCCACTACATTTACGGTGGACCCAGAGAGCACATGGTATGCATCTTATTGAATTTTGGCCAACTCCTTGCTTACATATCGCACACGGGAACTTTCCTGATGCCTTTGCCTCCCTACCACCCGCTGACGAAATGAGCACTTTTGATTTGGACGCATTAACTTTCAGCCCTTTCTCTGCGAGTCCGTGCTTTCATTCTGAAATCTTTTGCTGCAGTCTTTCTTCACTCTCTGCCACAATGGCGATGTCGTCCGCATATAGCACATCCCAAGGCAATGCAGCACTTGTGTCTTTTGAGATGGCGTCCATCACCAGCACGAACAACAACGGACTGAGAACGGAGCCTTGAAATAACATTATCGTTTGAATTTTGAAATTCACTGGGAACTCTGCTCCGCACCTTAGTTTGGATTCAGCCACTTCAATCAAGCTGTCAATTATCTAGAACACAGTATCGAGCATTTTCTCAGAGCGTGAAAATCGGAGTACATTTATTTGATCTACATACTGCATGTTAGGCTCATTTTGCTGAGTAGAGAGATTTTGGTATCGTCTCCAAGGTACTCTTCCTACACTTGCGTGGAGGTAGTGACAACATCATTATACCAGCTACTGAAGTCACTTTATGAATATAAAGTCAGAATTCTACAAGACAAAATGTCTACTATAATAATTATAGTTGTCATTTTGTCTTGTAGAACTCTGGTGCAATTTTGAGTCCTGGAATGACCTTGTTGAAAAATCACGTGAACGGTGATATAGGGGAACTCAACTCTTCGCTTTCATACGTGCATATTCAAATATTACAAAAAGATCTTGAAGAGAGACACCATAAAAATTGTGTTTTCACGTGGCTATTAAGTCGCACAATGATACAGCTGAAACGGTCAGACAGATGAAATAATTATTCCGTTCAAAAAAAACTTTTAGTAAGTTTTCTTATTCCACTGTAACCGTGAGTCGAGTTGTTCTTTAGAATTGATATAATAATTTCGATTTAATAATAAGAAAAATGAACATTTGATGTATAAAAGTGAATAAGACGTTATTTACGAATTAGAGACATCGAGGCCGTAATTAATTGTATTTCATTGCAGATTTTCAGCTGATGACATCCAAATTCTAACATACCAGTTATGTCACACGTACGTTCGATGTACTCGATCTGTTTCCATTCCTGCACCGGCCTACTACGCACATTTGGTGGCATTCCGAGCACGCTATCACTTGGTGGAGAAGGAGATTGATAGGTAAGAATTACAAGTTAATAGCGGGAGGCTTTCTGGACTAGTTCGTGTATCTATCTGGTTATCATTGTGCATCGCAATTCCCGATTTTGTGTTAGCAATTTTAAGATTTTTAAGAATTTGAATGAGGTTGCATGTAAAGATAGTTTGAGGCTGTGCACACAAATCTTATTTTAATTGTGATGTAGTGAGGTCCTGTAGGGAAGAATATGCAAAATCGTGCAGTCACTAATAGACATGTCTTAATCTACGTTTGTTTTACAACCCATGTAATTGTGTTTTGATTTTCATCAGGCACATCATTGTTTATAGATAAGCCACTGAAGATGTCAATTTACTGAAATGTGTTTAGTTTCAAATTATAGCACTATTATCACTTCGACTAATGCCTTTAACTGAAGCAATTAGTTTCAGTATTTCGAAAAAAGCCTTAGTTAAGCAGGGGAGAGCGGGGTGTTATAGGCCAACTCTATGTAAGCCATACTTACCAACCTGAGAATCAATTTTCGAGCATATGTGAGCGAAAAGATTGTTTCTGACTACACGATTAATTTTTTCAATTTTTTGCCGCAAATCACTGAAGGTTTCACGAAAAGGTTTAGCGCTTTTTTCGTAAATGTGTTTTTTCTCCTAAGCAAGTGATGTTCGATTGTCAATTAAGATCTTGCCTGTGGAGATGCAGCATGATTAATCATCTTCGAGAAAACAAAAACAGTTGGCTTAAATATATCAGACATTTTCAAGTAACAGCTGATTTTGTATATATACTTATGGTGGGGAGTTATGGGCCACCCCAAAGAATTATTTTCCCTCATTCTACTTAAGCGCCAACATAGTTAACAGGAAAATACGTTACAGACACGTTGTTGTGAAAGGTCGACAGTAGACGTTAAAGCAAGTCGAGTCATCGGATGAAAAGAAGTGATAGGAGTAATAGCAGACGGCCACGCCTACTGTGTCGTAAGTTAGTGCTACCACACAATTACTCAGATTGCTATCTCAATCCGCAATATTGCCTATCAACGAATTGCTTCATGTCAGTGTTTTGATAGCATATTTACATCTAGTGAGGTTGCAAACTAATGTTAAGAAATTGGGTTAGATAACCAGCTAGAACGATTACGATTGGGTTTCAAGAAGTTTAATGACTTACTTTGGTATTAATCAATCTCTATGAGTGTTCATTTACAGCTCTCACGCTGATTATTCTCAGTCATAGCTTTGATTGTCATGCCTTCGCATAACAAGATCGGTTGATCGGTCAATCAAATGCATTAATTGTGTAAGGAGCATCTTAAGTTTGATTGTGGTGGAACATTCTTGAATTAATGTCGCACTTTTACAAATATTAATGGGTGGTCCATAACACCCCAGCAGGTGGCCCATAACAATCCCGAACTTTTGAATATGACAAATTCCTCTCTATTCCAGAAATTTCCTTTGCAACAAAGTGAAACGAGTGTTATCGGAAAATATCACGCGGAACATTGTATCTGTGTCCATAGCTAGTGATTAGGCCGAGAATGTTGATCCTACTGCGGAATTAGTGGTCTCTATATCCCTTTGAAGTCAGGTGGTCCTTAACAACCCGCTCTCCCCTATTGCGCCGTAGTAACCAAAGTTACTGATGTACAAAATGTTATAACAGTAGCAGTAAATGTATAACAGCAACAGATGCTAAGTAATGCTTATGCTAAAAATTAATTCCAGAAAACAAAAATTATTTTTTTAAAATTTAAGTTCTAGGAAAGCCAAATACAGTGATCTCAAGTAAAAATATGGGCTATTATTAACTATATATTATGACCATATATCTCAGGCCATCATTAGGTTTTGAATCATTTTGTGTACGTATACTTACTTACTACTTTATTTTGCTTTCTCCTTTTAACGTCTGCTTTTCCTCCTTGGTGAGGGTTGGACGTGATGAGACTCCTCCAACGGGCGCGGTCCTGTGTGTCTTCCACTGTCAGCCTCAGCTCCTTCATGTCTTCCTGGATGGTCTGCAGCCATGATCTTCTTGGTCTGCCACGTGGCCTGGGACCTTCGACAGCCACGTTGAGCACGCGATGAATCGGCTCCTCCTCTGTCCTCCGTTTCACGTGCCCGAACCACCTCAACCTGCGTTCTCTGAGTACGACCTGCAGCTGTTTGAGGCCGCACCTTCCTGCTACTTCAGCGCTGTCAACTCGATCGGAGAGTGAGATACCGGTCATGTACCGCACCATAGAGCAGCACGGGTCTGATGCATACTCTATACACGTGTCCGCGGCACTTGAGTGGTACGTGTCGGTTCCTGAGGAGACTTGCCAGATCTTTCCATTTGCGCCATGCGGACGCAATTCTCGCTCTGATCCTCCTTTACAGCTCAACACATCCCCGAGATAACAAAACTCCTTCACTACATCGATCTCCACTCCGTCTATCACACATCTTTCATCTTCGTCGGTCAATTCATCATACAGAAAATCAATTTCAAATTTTTAATCAGCCTACAATGTTTTTTCGATCAAAATTTGAGATTGATTTTCTGTGTTATGTACATAAAATAATTCAGAACCTGATGATGGCCTTGGATATAAGGTCATGATATACAGTTAATAAAAGCCTACCTTTTTACTTAGGATCACCGTACTTGAATTTACGAAACTTGAATTGGAATTTTGTGGACCCAAGGCATGTTCACTCATTAATTAAAAATTATCTTGCTGTGTGTCGTAATTGTGATGACTCATGTGGTTCAATTCATTCTCTTTTTGTAAAGAAAGACTTAGAAATCATTACTGAATAAAAGATGTTTTTGTATACGGTGTAGAATAATATATGTATGATAAATATAAATATAATTCGATACATATTTTAGCCAGTAAGGATTTTATTATACATGTACGTAAGTTCTGCAAATAAAGAAAGAAGCTTGACATCATCTGATGACCAGATAAATAATTACTGGATTTTCCTGATGCCAACTGAACTAAAACTGAAATATTATCATGTCTTTTTTTAAATTCTAATCCACATTCTCTTCCTTCAACAGTGGTGAAGGCAGTCAGAAGTCTGGCAACTCGGATGAGCGGAATCCAACCGCGATGTTGCGTGCAGTGACTGTGCATCCAGATACGATGAATGTGATGTACTTTGCTTGATATCCGACGTTCAACTTGGTGGGCAGCAGCAGCTATGTTTGTATAGACTCCGGATCAACCAATGTTACTGTAGTAGTTTTATGAGCATGAACTTGTTGTCTAATTGACTAGCGGGGAAATTTGTTTCCGAAAGCAGCAGGCCCTTCTCATCCGAGAGGTCTCCAACCGTATGGATCACCCAGTAAGGTGACAAGATCACGTGATCTCGAATGATGCAGACTCTCTGGCTACTTCGGCACCATCATTCGGAATTGTGTGGCGGCCTCTTTGATCTGTGCGGCATGGTCAAATCTCACTTATTTACATGTACTCCCTCCATCATTGTTAGACCCCTTTTTACGACGATTGTTGACTTGAATGGTTTTACTTGTCGGTCCAAGGCAAGGAGTTGTAGACATTTTATTCTCTATCGTGATACATGAATAAATTTAAGTAAACTATTCGTTTTTGAATTTCTAAACAGTTTGAGAATGAAAAGGGTATGAAACGAAATTATTCTTAGAGAAATAGAACAAATGTTGTGAGTGAAAAACATAAAAACTTGGCAAACAAATGGCATGTAGCGAACATGAAAAGTAAAACAATAATTCGTGGTAGCCGACGTTAGAAGAGCAGTTAATTCGGGAATGAAGGGTTCATTCCGGCAAATAAATGCCAAATTTTTATGTAAGTTTGATAAGGTTCACGTGTCTGCGGAGTGAACGATCCACTTGAAAGTGAGCGTGATTTTAATTAGGACAGTAGAAACTGGACGCAGCAAGAAGTATATCGGTGCACCTTTTAGTTTGCTCATGCGATGGAGCGGAAGCGGGGCCGGCTAAGGCGCATGTGGCGAAAACAAGAGGTGAAGAACATCGGTTTTAAAAAAGGATGCCCAGAACAGGATAAAACGAAGAAAAGGGTTTCTGTGCAATGAGGTACATCCGGCCACCCTCGTCGGAGACAAAACTGGTTTGATGATGAAAATCAAATTGCTTTGCGGAAGCGCGATCGACTGTCCCCACTAATCCATCTAAATGTTGCTTTTTTCTCGTGCTCTTCTATCCGTTGTGATTCGTAAGTAACCTACTCCGCAAAATTGCAGAGCACGTACTTATTTTTGACGCAGCTGCTTTTAACGTTTGACCCGATATTTCTTTGAATCTAGGTTCCCCGAACACATCATCTACAGGGAAGATTCGAAACTGCATTTCAGTTAAATGGACAACATGCACTAGGCCTACATTATCGCAAGCTCAGCTTGGAGAAAACCATATACAGCAAGAGAAATAAAAAATGGAAAATCAAAATATAAAATAACAAGAAATAGTACTACTTTTCAAAGAAATATAAGTAAATTATAATTACGTAAAATTATAAAGGAAGTGTAAAAGCAAACGACAATTTACACCTGCATTTTAAAAGTGGCGATATTTTAGGAAATTCACTAAGCCTCGAGAAATTCGTAAGTATAAGGATCAAGGACTTGCTATTTATGCGAGTGGTAGAAAAGCAAGCGGTTGAGTTGCGATGCTTCCAGGTCATGCTTGATCCGAATGTATAGTGCAAATAGTCCGACCAGCTTCTTCACGATTATTTACAATAGCCAATTGAAATGCAACTGAACAATGACTATGATTTCTCATTAGGCCTACATGTG
>CAJQUW010007372.1:0-13965 GCA_907163375.1 Prostheceraeus crozeri | reverse complement strand
CGCCGAGCCACAGTCCTCTCCAACTCAACATTCCTCGCTCTCAACACACTCATCTCCTTCATCATCTCCTCAAACTTCGCCTCTGCATCTCTCATTCTTCTCTCCGCAGCACTAGCCCTCTTCGAACACGCATCATGCTTCTCTTCAAATCTCGCGTTATTCTTTATTCTTTTACAAATCCAGTCACACACACGCCTATGTCAAGTTTGTTTTCATCCCGCCACCCTACCTGTCGGACTTCATATTCCTTACTTTTTCATCTAATCCAACTCATTAACATCTTCATTCCTTCACTTTCATTCAAACTCTCATAACTGCTTTTCCACTAAAACTCATGCGCCAGCTGTCCTGCGAATCTGTGTCTCTTCTGCTTCAGCCTTCATCCACCTCGCCCAGAGCCTGCTACCGAATCAACACTCTTCTCTGTTGGGGAAGGAAAGAAGAGATCTGTCGGGGGGTCGGTGTTTGTGATGTGGGACACATCGAGGACAGATGTGCGCAACTTACTCTCACGCCTTCCTAACTCGATCACTATATAATATCCACGAATCAGCTTCTTCACTAGATAGACACTAGTCTGTTTCACGCTGCTCTTTAGTCTCACCCCTTCTCATAACGACGTCACATTCGCGGCTCGCCATACCTCATTCTCTGCATCATCAACATTTCTCCCGACTAACAACTTTCCGCAACATCATTATAAAACATTCGCGTACTTGTACGCCAACTTTCGGTCCCTCTCTTCACACAATCAATCTGTTCGTTAATCTATTATTCAGTCACTTAAACTCACCAATACAGTCACGCATTGCACTCTTGTTAGAAAACGCGCCCTCATCCTCATCACCCTTCAGCACTCACTCTACACTTCAACCGCACCGCAAACCCCTATTTCAAGACTGACACATCATGTGGCCGGTTGCCCGCCTTCTTGACGTGAGCCTTGGCTTGTCCGCAAACTGGCGCATTGATTTACTTAACCTGACCTGCACTATCACACAACATCTTTTTTTGATTATGTTGATGATACTTTCTGTTTCTAATCGTTTGCCATGCCTGACTGATTTATCGTTAGCTGTAAGATAATGAATTTTGTATAAGTTTGGAATCATTTGTTAGTTACAAGTCATATTCCATTAAAGAGATGTTGTAGTAGTGGTGGTAGTGGCCACTCCGCGATCCCGGTCGACACTGCCCGATGAGGCCTTTGTACCCCACGGATCACTTTAGGGAAAGTGAGAGATCTTCCCCGATTACCCCGCTTCTTGTACAGCTGAAGACAAATCATTGTCCGCCCACTAACTGCCCCGATAGAGTTGGTAAACAGGAACGCCGAGTCAAATGGTAGTGCAATCAGTAGCTGGGATTCGTAACACCCTCAAAAGCTGCCTTAGACTTAGTTAAATTTCAAATCTGATAGCAGATTTGAACTCAGGATACTTGGAAAACCTTAGTCTATATGTTAAAACTTTGAAAAAAGTGAAAATTAAGAATTTTTAAAAAATTCCGCATTTTACTACTCATACTACTTTTAAAAAATTTTATCAGTAGTAAAGACACTATCAAACTCTATCATACAAACTTTGAAGTAAGAAGATAGCTTGCCTACTTCAAAAGATAGAGTCCTTTGCACCCGATATCGGGAGCTCAGAGCGTCGCTTACCTCGTCTTTCGATGAAGTGATCAGACTTACGTTGTCGGGGGTTTATATATGCTCGGAAGAAAATTTAAAATGGCTCTATCTCCGAAAGTATTCATCGTAGCGACATGCGGTTTGTTGCAAACGATTTGTCTCATCATTCTTTACAATATGACACCTGAACCATTCTCATATGACCACGGGAAGTTGGTCCGCCAGCACATGTCCATGTAACATGCCACAAGTGAAAAAATTCCTAAGTGTGAGAGCTCCAGTGTGGTGAAAATTTGAAAATTTTCCAAAGTTCCGAATTTCAACCTGGGACCGTCACCAAAACATTTTTCATCAAATTTCACTGACCTCCCCCCCCCTCGTTCAGAGAAATTTGATGAAAAATGTTTTGGTGACGGTCCCAGGTCGAAATTCCACACTTTGGAAAATTTTCAAAATTTTACCCATACAAAGTCACTCTGACACTTAGGATTTTTTCAGGTGAGCGAGCTCCGACCTAAAATCTTGTAACCGCTCTAACTTTTGAACGAAGACAGATAGGAACAAGCCGATTCTTTCACTGACTTTGTCTCACTCTTAGCTTTCAAACGAGCTATTGCACGAGAAAATCCGTCCACTAGAAGCCAAGATAGAAGCTAGCTGTCCAGGGGGGGGGGGAGGTCAGTGAAATTTGATGAAAAATGTTTTGGTGACGGTCCCAGGTCGAAATTCCACACTTTGGAAAATTTTCAAAATTTTACCCATACAAAGTCACTCTGACACTTAGGATTTTTTCAGGTGAGCGAGCTCCGACCTAAAATCTTGTAACCGCTCTAACTTTTGAACGAAGACAGATAGGAACAAGCCGATTCTTTCACTGAATTTGTCTCACTCTTAGCTTTCAAACGAGCTATTGCACGAGAAAATCCGTCCACTAGAAGCCAAGATAGAAGCTAGCTGTCCAGGGGGGGGGAGGAGGTCAGTGAAATTTGATGAAAAATGTTTTGGTGACGGTCCCAGGTCGAAATTCCACACTTTGGAAAATTTTCAAAATTTTACCCATACAAAGTCACTCTGACACTTAGGATTTTTTCAGGTGAGCGAGCTCCGACCTAAAATCTTGTAACCGCTCTAACTTTTGAACGAAGACAGATAGGAACAAGCCGATTCTTTCACTGAATTTGTCTCACTCTTAGCTTTCAAACGAGCTATTGCACGAGAAAATCCGTCCACTAGAAGCCAGATAGAAGCTAGCTGTCCAGGGGGGGGGAGGTCAGTGAAATTTGATGAAAAATGTTTTGGTGACGGTCCCAGGTCGAAATTCCACACTTTGGAAAATTTTCAAAATTTTACCCATACAAAGTCACTCTGACACTTAGGATTTTTTCAGGTGAGCGAGCTCCGACCTAAAATCTTGTAACCGCTCTAACTTGTGAACGGCTGGTCCGATTGACTCGCAACAAAAAATGTTGTCGAGCAGTTTTTTCTCCTCTTTCAAACGAGTAGCTGTAAGACAAAATCCGTCCACTAGAACCAAAGTTAGAAGATTGTTGTCCGGGGGGGGGGGGGTCAGTGAAATTTGATGAAAAATGTTTTGGTGACGGTCCCAGGTCGAAATTCCACACTTTGGAAAATTTTCAAAATTTTATCCATACAAAGTCACTCTGACACTTAGGATTTTTCAGGTGAGCGAGCTCCGACCTAAAATCTTGTAACCGCTCTAACTTGTGAACGGCTGGTCCGATTGACTCGCAACAAAAAATGTTGTCGAGCAGTTTTTTCTCCTCTTTCAAACGAGTAGCTGTAAGACAAAATCCGTCCACTAGAACCAAATTTAGAAGATTGTTGTCGGGGGGGGGTCAGTGAAATTTGATGAAAAATGTTTTGGTGACGGTCCCAGGTCGAAATTCCACACTTTGGAAAATTTTCAAAATTTTACCCATACAAAGTCACTCTGACACTTAGGATTTTTTCAGGTGAGCGAGCTCCGACCTAAAATCTTGTAACCGCTCTAACTTTTGAACGAAGACAGATAGGAACAAGCCGATTCTTTCACTGAATTTGTCTCACTCTTAGCTTTCAAACGAGCTATCGCACGACAAAATCCGTCCACTGGAAGCAAGCTGTCCAGGGGGGGGGGACGTCAGCCGAAAATTTTTTCTCTACGATTTCGCTGGAAACATCCTTCCTAACCCAAAATTTCACGTAGATTCCGAATCTGGCCTCCGTTTTCTCATCCGATGCTTCGTTTGGGCGCTACACACCAAAAACATCACACACTATAGCCTCAAGACTAATCCTGGCGGTCGCCCACGTCAACCTAGACGGTCGCCCACGTCAACCGGGCGGTCGGACCAACTCACCCGAGTCTCACACTCTGTCGTTGCAGAGGGGGGGGGACGTCAGCGAACTTGTTGTGAACGTGGACCCACCTGGCCGGCACACCACGACAGACCACAACCTCTGTCGTTCCAGCGGGGGGGGGACTCAGACACGAAGCACCACGGCGGCCGACCACGACACTCTGAACCAAATGTGCCGTGGCCAGAGGGGGGGTGGGACGCCCGCACGCGATGGCCGCCAGTTTCCTTGCGCGGTCCAGATAGTGGAGTTTTGCTTACTACTGACTCCCAAAATTTGCTTTATCTAATTCTTTTATAAATCGATGGATACGTATAGTGGGGGGATGGGGGGGGGGGGGGGGGGGGGGTCAGTCTAGGATGGTCTACGGAATTCGAACCAACACCTAGACCGTCGCGGCGGCCGAATTCTTTCCAGTTGGCTGCCCTGGTGGCAACACTTGCCTGTGATTGTGGCGATTTGACAGCACACCGTTCCAGGTAGAAATGCGCCCAAAGATGTCTAATATTATAAAGGGCTAGATAAGAGACGTGTTTTTTTATCGAGGATGTGTTTCGAACGGGGGCTATAGGTGGTGGCGTAGGTTAAATTCACCGGTATAGATTTGATCGTATTTTACCCCAGCTAATTTCTACCGCTAACGAGTTTTTTCATATACTTTTTAAGGTGAGCACACACAGATTGTTTGTGTCCACTATCATCAGTCAATGCCTTTATTTTGTTGTGTTGTATCTCTAATTTCAGTGCTTTTTGAGGTGCAATGTGTTCATAAATTTGTCGGCTAGACATTTTACCAAAGTTTTGTTATTATTAACAGAGATTCTCCATGCTGTTTGAGTGTTCTCGATTAGGCTCTATCTGTTCATCGGTTATTCACAGACTAGTTCTTTAGTAAGCCTTAATTGCGCGTAATTCGATTTTCGACAAAACTACACAAATTGCTTCAACGTTATCCATTTATGACGTATAATTCGGGAGAGCTTCCGGATGCCGAGTTCGGCTTGTCACAGATCCAATAAACAAGAAAGAATTATGCACGAGAAACATTTTCACAAAACTAAAGTTATTTCCTTCAAATTCCTTTGCAGAAATTTCTTCTCAGAATTTTGCGCCTATTTATCTATATGAATAAATGACCACATACTTGCTTTAAAAGAAGAATACGGAAGCAGTCAATTCTCTTCCAACAGTTTCAAGATCTTTAACACTGGCGTTGGATAGTTTCGCGAAACATTTGAAAAATGTGATAAAAGACTGCTATCACTGCACTTCTCAAAGTGTGAAGCGCAAAAGTTATTGAGTTTTTGAATATTCTTTTCTGAAAAGTAGGCTATAAGCTACTTCACATCTGTTGTCAAATGTGAAAACAATATTATCAAACCACATCCATATCTTTTAATTGTCCCTTTTGCATTTCTAATGTTTGCAACCCAATTTTAGCCTTGTACCTTTCAGATTTCCTTCTTTTAGTAAATTTACCACGGTTATACTACGGTTAGTTTCACGGTAAAGTAAAATTAAATTAAATTTCCACGGTAAATTAAGCAACCGGTATGGTATAAATGCAGGACTAGTTGAGATGCGTAATAGCGAATGGCAGAACTCGGGTTGGAAAATCCTTGGAATGCGCCTTGTGGGATATGATTCTTTTGGGTTCCACCAAACAAAGCGTTTCCAGTACAGTCAATTAATGCATTGTAATTATTCTTAGGGGGATATTAAATAAAAACACGGTTGTTGCTCCATCTGCTGGAAATTAGACCATCTTCTTGAAAGAAGTCAAACCCAAATATCTTCCGGAAATTTATACCGTGATTCCCAATAGTGTTCGCAGCCTCAAAAAGAGTATCTGTTTACAGTAAAAAAATTTGTATATGAAAATATTATGTTTTTTCGGGAGGTTACGTTCCCTGTGTCCAAAAAAATTATTTGAGCAGTTTTCAAAAGTCAAAAAATTTTGCCAAAAATTATATATTAGACGAGATGAAGCCCCTTCCTTTCTATAAGTAGTATGGGAGGAATAAAAAAAAAAAAAAATGTTTGGATATCAAAAGGAATGAATATTTCCTTATAATAGAATCATAACTATGCGGAAATTAAAGAGAATATTTTGCAAAGCGAACTTCTTGAAGACCGTATATTATAATGGGGAGTTTTCATGATAATGTCGGCGGGATCTGATTTTGCTTTTCTCGGCTGAAATTTCTACTATTCTATACAATTTTCCACCGCTTGAATTTTATGATTCATTAAATTCGATGTTTATTTCTTGAATCTGAATGATGTGGACACTCATTTTCTTCTCGTCATAGTTGAATGAACTCATTCGTCTTTGATTATGTGATTTTGCTCATGCCTAGGAGTGGCAGGTTGCCTGTGATATGATTCATCGCTTAAGAAAATACCCTTGAGTTGGACATGAAAGTGAGCAAAACTTCGAAATTGCTATTTTAAACATCATCATCTCTTCAAGGCTGTCTGACACTGAGAATCTGTAAATGCCTTCCTTCTGCATTGCTATCATAATCATTCAATTCGGTGGCAATTTCCTCAAAAAACTGCAAAACTTTGCAGATTTCCCAACTTTTGGTAACAAATACCAAAATTGTATTCACTCGAGTTCATTTTAATACATCGAAAGTGTTTATTGTGGATTTAATAAAATGTTGGAGGTTACACACTCTACCTAATATGCTTACTTTATGGTTGTATTCTTACGTGTAAATGTAAAAAACTGGAAAAAATATCATCCCGATTTCAAAAAATAATGTTAAACACCCTCCATGAAGTCAAAAGTCACAAATTAACTCTTAGCCTACATTTTAAGAGGTTGATTACGAAATTCAGTCCTGGAAAAATTATATTATGAGCAGAATATATCAAAACTCTGTATCATCTGTCAAAGATGCATGTCGTAGTTTTATTTTCAAGTAAATTCCCAGATATATCTTTGATTTCATTAAGTTCAATGGCTGATTCTCCATTGTTTGTAGTGCTTATTGTTTTTTTCAGAGAAGACTATCAAAATGTGTCCATGTCACCCTGCTTAACCCTGAAGGAATGTCTAATTAGCGCCTGCTAAACCTACTAGCTGTAGGCCCATTTCATTCGCAGAGATGAGATAGTTAAGCTGTGGAAAGCTTTAAACACGCAGAGCTAGGCATAATAGGCTATAGGTGCATGCCTTATTATGTAGCAGTCAAACAGGTCCGGCTATGGCTGCATAATATTTCCCAAAATTCTAAATCACTGCTCAGATTTCCAAACGCTTTCCCAAACAATCATTTTTCATATATCTGCGAAATGAGACAATCCTTAGCATAGCTTGCCTCAAAGGTACGAAATCAATCGATTTTATTATGGTTAAGTTTAAATGGGGTAGGGTTATCTCCAAGCTAAAGGGGAAAAAAACTGTTTATGTATCATAGTTGTTCTTTCCAATCAGATCGCGAATCTACTTTAATGCATTATATGGAATAATCTATTTCACTGATTCTCAACCGGGGGCCATGAGACCCTTGGGTGGGACTCCGTCGAGGGCGCCCCGTACATGAGGCGACGCAGTTCTGCTGAAGCTCTGTATTTAGATCAGCTTAAATTCATGGATTCATAGGGCCAAGCTTGTTTCCATGGTCAGAAATAGTTATTTGGATCGAGTCAAATGAATAGATAGGAAGCCCGTTATTGGAATATGAACATTTCCAGAATGGCAATGGTATAACCAGTTATCAATGCTGTTGTCAGATAACAATATTCAAATATACGGTCACCCCTAAACAGTCGTTTCGGCGAATGGAACTTCAACCCATTATATGTTATGCGTGGCTCAACTGACACGTTCAAACGGGAATTGTGAGCCACCTTGGGGATGAAGCTAAGCTGGTTGAGATTTTCGAAATCTAGCTTTCTAATGAAGGTGATCATCAAAAAGGATAAAATAGTCCTGGGCATTTGGCTGTCCACTACCACATAATTCATGACGATCAGCAGCAATAGCGCCTCATTGGAGTGCAATTGTCCATGAACCTATCCATGTGACAATCAGGAATATTTCCTCAACTACGATCATTAACAAAATATTATTAATGAGAGGGTCTCTTCGATGTTTGAGCTAGCCGAACACCGTACTCGAAAGATTGCATAGGTGATAGGTGGACATATGCCACGCTCAATCACGAGCGATAATTACACAATGACCCTAAACATCCGTGGCTATACGGTGATATTGCTCAAGCCGTCGGCCCAGTCCTGTTAATATAAAAAACTTGGCGTCTCATATGTCTGCATAGTAATCCAGGATGAGCTAAACAATCGTGATAGGAACCAACTCCAATTTCATGCTCAGGGAAGACAGAACTCATGTCTAGCGGTTCCATCCCAGTGGTTCAAGCGGCAGCACAGACAACCTCCGTGAATCGACGCGGCAAAACTATAAAACGCTCGCACCACGCGTATTCATAAACATTCCCCGATGTTTTAGCAGCATCAGATCAAAGTGATTTCTGACACCCACTGATTCGAATCCTACATGTCTGGCAAGAATCCAGTGTTTCTACCATTAACCGTGTTGAAAACCCTACGCCATTTCCTGGTAATTTCCTGGCAGGTTTCGTGGAGGAACTGTAATAGTTCCTCTATTTCTTACTAGGATCTTAATAGGAAACACGAACGTGAAATGTACTTGACCAGACCGTGTCAAGAGATCCTTCATTAGAACACACAGAGAAATATTGCCTTGACAAGACCTGTTAGGATCTTAATAGGAAACAAAGTATTGAGGCAGTATCAGGAATGATGAGATTAAAACATTCAGATTACCAAACCAAATTGAATCAATCTTTTAAATACAGATATACAGGAATGATATGAAGTTTTCAAGTTTTGTTACACTATTTTGAACACTTTAATTCAAGTTATAAAAGCACCTGTCCAATAATCCCCCCCCCGCCTACTTCAAGTGTATTTTCACGGTGTAATTGTTTGCTACCTTATCTCGCTTGTATTAGAACATTCGAGTCAGGTCATTAAAAGAAACGGAAATTCTGTATGAAGCCTCCTAAGTAATATGTAACTCTTTAATCAAAATTTTGGCTCCAATCCAGTTATTACAAACTATTAGGGGAGGTTATAGTACGACCACCAAGCTCCCACTTACTTAAATTGTACCACAGAAATAGATATTACATTACACGAGAAGGATAAATTAAACACAGATAACACAAAACTATATCTTATGTTCTATGCATTCTGTACATTAGAGATCATAACGAGATTCAGAAACCAACTGTGCTATTAGGACACCACTTACACATACACGTTGTGCGCAACAGCTTACTGTCTCTTCTTCCCCGTCGGCTGTCGCGACAGCTCTATTGTCGTGTGTGTGTGTGTGTGTTGTGTGTGTGCGTCTGTCACTCGAATTATACGACCAACACTGCCGCCTGGTGATTGTCTAGCATTCATTCGGTTTGGTGAACTTCGAAGACGGTTTGAGTAGGAGTGTTGGTGAAAAGTGTGAATGTAGAAGAATTGTAGTCATGGATTGTTTTGTGGGACAGAAGAAAGTGATCTGTTGTCCTTATATCTCTTCAATGTTAATATCCTTAGTCCCGGTTCTTGAGGGTAGGAACTCAACACTTCTTCCTCTACATCTCCTAGGAGTAGCTGGCCATGCTTTTACTACCCAATTCATACTAACGTTTATACTAAGTATTAATTAATTAGTACTTATTGACCGTCGTAGAGCTTAAACTCTACAATAACGTTTAACTTCTTCCGTACAACATAATATGATTGGGTTTGCGGAGGCTCTGCACAAATTTTCGCTACCGTACGTAGGCTTAAACTTACATAACGTTTAAAACTTCTTCGTACCAACACTTTCATAATGATGTGGTTTGCCCGGAGGCTCTGCCCAAATTATTCTGAAAAACCAATAACTGAATTTTGGTTAGCAAGGTGGGCCTCGATGTACAACCTGCTCAATTTTTCAATTTCAGCTGATGTAGACTAGTCGGACCAAAAATGGTTTTTTTTTAAGGTAGGCCGCAGGCTTCAGCTGCTCAATTTTTCGATTTCAGCTGTAGACTTAGCAACGGACCAAAAATGGTTTTTTTTTTGGTAGGCGCCGCAGGCTCCTGCTCAATTTTTTTCGAATTTCAGCGTGTATGACTAGTCGGACTCAAATAAATGATTTTTAGTTTGAGGTTACGCCAGCAGGCCTTCTGCTCAAGTTTTATCGATTTCAGACTGTAGACTAGAGAACGGAGCCAAAAAAGGAATTTTTAAAACTGAATTCTTTTGTTGGACCGTAGGCCTGGAGGCTCATGTCGCAAATTTTCGATTTTAAACCTGATGTAGACTATTCGGAGCAAAAATACTGATTTTAAAAATACAGAACTTATTTGTTTAGGTGGCGGGAGGCTCTGCCCAAATTTTCCGATTTTAATACCGGATGTAGACTAGTCGGAGCCAAAAACTGATTTTTTAAAAAATGAATGTTGGTAGACAGTTTTTCGATTTCCTGAAGCGTGGTCACGGTTAATTGATACAGGCCATAAAAGATAATTGAGAGCTAACCGGTCTGAATGTAGGCCTATATATAGCTTTTATACATGCTCTTATAAGACTTTTATGAGAAAAAATGGACACACAATGTTCAACACAAATGCTTTGATATAAACTTACATTCGGGACTCGACACAAAATGATGTATGGCCTAAATGCATGCCTTTCATTTTCCACCAACCTGGTCATGTTGCTTTGCATTTCATAATTTTTCGACATACTCATTCCCAATGAGTGTACACTTTTGCGGGACACGGTGGTCGCGTCTGTTAAGTTTTATACGTGTAAGGGGTTCATTTCCATTTCATTATTTCAAGTCGTCGAGTACAGCCGGACGGAGTCCGACTTGATGAAGTTTTTGTGGATAAAAGTAGTTGAAAACTGTGCCCTATCTTGCCAGGGATAGGTACAATGGATAGGTACAATGTAAAGTTTAGTGCTAGTTATCAATAAGGTACATGGATTACGGATACATGTAAAAAGTTATAGTGTTCATCAAAAAGGAAACATAGGATAGGTACATGTATACTGTAGTTATCGATAGGCACACGGCATAGGTACACGTATAATTCAGTGGTATCATTTGGAATCCATTGTATGAGATCTCGTTTTTTTACTGGATAGTACATGTGTTGGTAACACGGTGTTATTACGGAACGTCTATGATCGAACTTGTTGGTTTGGTTCTGAGCACTTGTACGTACCGATAGACGTCCGGTGTATGATTTGAATGGTTTGCTCAATTGCGACTATTGGTGTCAATTATTTTTAATGTAGCAACTATTTAGATGTGAAACTTTACTGTGCAGTTATGATTTCGTTGCACCCTTTGACAATAAGAAAACAATCAAACTATGTTTAAAATGAACAGACAAGAGATTACAATGTAGAAGTTTAATTAATCGGAAAAATACAATGAGCGGGTGCAATCACTCCTCAGAGCGACTCCATGATCTTCAAGAAGTCATCCCATCCACTCATGGAATGTCGGATTTTTACTAAAGTCATGGTCACATTCGTGTCGCCACACTTCACCGGTAGTCCATTTCCGCCTTGAAGTGCAGAAGAGCATCAAGTCTTCCATAGGGCCCACTTTCAGCCGCAAGACAGATGCATGGTCATGTCCACCTGACTCCCATAAATGAATTGGCCGTCATTTTGAAAATGAAATAGTGTTTTGAGGACATGCTTCTTGTATGGAACGTTGAGGATAAAGTAATTAACAGTTTGCACAATGTCATCCCTATATAGAGTTATCTATATTACTTTAGGAATTCGTACCTCTCTGAAATTTGGCTTATATGGATTTCCCCTTTGTTAAAAAGTATATAAGCCTCCGAGGCTTGCGTAACCAATTCTTATCAAAGGTATTTCTAATCCATCACCGTTATCAAAAAGTTACATATTAATTTTAAATCTACAAGTCATAATGGATCGCAAACCCGAAAGCCGCATTGAAAACGGTACTGCTGATCGACACTCTCGCCAAGTGGAACGTAACGTCAGTAAACCTCCCAATCTCCGATGGAGCGATCGACAACACCAAGACGAGGAGCCGGTGGTGTCACACCAAGAGCCCTCTGCATCGCCCGACTACTCGAGTGATGAGGATAGTGACGTATCAATTGAGACGATGCGTCACATGAATAAGAAGTCCATGCGAACGCCACTTTATGGACGGGTCACGGTCAAAGTCAAGAACGCCCCGAAAAAGTATCACACCAAACGGGTGTTCATGAGGATGGAGCCGAACGAGCGGAACCTCACAACAGCTCTCGAATTTTCGGTCATCGACCTTGACACACCACGTCGCTGTCCCTGTGCGCCCAAGAAGACCAGGATCCATGTGCAAGTGGACTTGAAAAAACTTGTACCCTTTCCTTACCTTGATGACATTTAGTGTGTTTTTTCTTAATCTCTTTATTTAATATTTATTTGTATATATGAACAGACTTGTTTTATCATTTCACAAATCGGTCTTCAATTAAGGTCTGAATGGGAAAGGGGAATAACTATCTACAATTAATGATGTTCAATAACTGAATTGAAACAAAAAAATCAAGTATGAAGACTTCAACTTGAAATAAATAGGAACATATAACTTTTAAAGAAACAGTTATGTTGTTAATTTTAAAATGCTTGTAGCAGTCCAGGATGATATCATACATGTGTCATACACGACACCATAAGAATGAGAATGAAAAGACCTTTAGAATGATATAAGGTATGTACCTATTCGATGGGAAAATCCTAGTTGTATGCAACTGTATGCAAGCAGACAAATGTTAGATTTTTAAATTCACTAAGTTTTTAGCCCATTCTTTAAAGACATGTAGCTCTCTAGTTATATGTCATACATGTGTCATACAATACACCATTAGAATCAGCATGAAAAGAGCATTCGAATGATATATTGTATGTACCCATTTGATGAAAAAATCCTAGTTGTATGCATCTGTATGCAACTTGAAAAATTCCAAGTTTTTTTACAAAAATGACTAAGTTTACAAATTTTCAAAGTTAAAGTTTTACAACTAAAAATGACCATAATATACAAACCTCTACACTTGACCTTGACCTTAGACCTGACCTTGACCTTTGACCTTCATACACTTCATACACTTCATACACGGCGGGGGGGGGCCTCAAAATTTCTCGGGCGCTTCGCGCCCTCGAAATTTTTCGGATTATAGGGTAAATAAATTTTCGAGTGCGCTTCGCGCACTCGAAAATTTATTTACCCATGGGTTCCGGGTGCCATAGATACTCTTCTTGCTTTCCTAACCCTAACCCTAACCTTAACCCTAACCCTAACCCTAACCTTAACCCTAACCTTAACCCTAACCCTAACCCTAACCCTAACCCTAACCCTAACCTTAACCCTAACCCTAACCCTAACCTTAACCCTAACCCTAACCCTTAACCCTAACCTAGTATTTTAATTTGATTATTTGAATTTTGGCGCGAAATTCAAATTTTCGAAAAAATCTTTAAATTTGATTATTCGAATTTTGGCGCGAAATTTGAATTTTCGAAATTTAGCGCTTAATTCAAATTTTAATGTTCTATTCAAACCACACGTTTTATAACTTCAAATATGAATCATTATATGACTATTAATAATAACATGTATATCAAATAATACATCAGTCCATCAGTTCATATTACTTTGAATTCACTCTACTGTTTACATGTAGAAATCTTTCAACACATATGATGGCACTTCCATTTCTAAGGTTAAAAATAAACCAGCTGTTCCAATTCTTGTTTGAGTTATCAATTTTGTTTAACCGTACCAATTCCAGGATGTGATGTCATAAGGTCTTTGTTCATAGTTGCTTTGTCAATTTCATATATAAAGAAGTTGCACACAACGAATTTTCACTCATTTTCAAATTATTTAGTGT
>CAJQUW010007371.1:0-68589 GCA_907163375.1 Prostheceraeus crozeri | reverse complement strand
TTACAATATCCTCTGCCGCTCATCACAAAATATGTAATAAAAAGAATCATGTATGATTTCTTTTGTGCAATCATCTACTTTATCTTCAAACGCTATTCATTATCATCATAAGCATTTTATTTATATTGATCTCATTGTGTCCTGGGAAGTCGGAATTCTCCATCTCTGAGAACTTTGAAAATAAATAACAAGGCAAATAAACATTAATGTCGTTCATAAATTGCCAATTTCGAAATGCTGCGAATGAACTTCAGGTGACAAATGCTATTGAAAAGTCTTTGTACGAGTTCGAATAGTTAAATAAAAATGTTTGTGAAAATGTTTTCATCTTGAAAATAAGAAATGATAGTTCGTGACAAATGTAATATTTATTTTCAGTGCTTTCTGGAGCCATTAAAGAAGTTACAAGTGGATGGTTACCTCATGTTTGTCGAACCACAAGAACTATTCGGCAATTTGGATGAACTGTGTTATGTAAGTCGCATGTGTTTTCTGGACTAACACACGTTGTTCATATCCTTGTTCAATGCTATAACAGCCTTGTTGAGAAATCCAAAGTAAGTATGTAAGGGAAGTATGGAATCAATGGTTGATTTGTAGCGACAGCTATGATATTACTTTTTCGCCAGCGCTTATAAGCAGTTTTATTTGATATCACAATTGACAACAGAATAGTATTGAAATATTGAATGGAAGGAACTGAATAGCTATGTCAAAACTATGAAGCAGTGAAAAATTACATAGTTATCCATAGACATCTGGAAGACAAAAACATGAGATGAAGATCCATTTCTATGGTTAAATGCTAGAATTGATTTGGCATAGAAACCAATTGATTATTAAGGTACTTAATAGACAACTACAAACCACTCTATACGATTTAAGGGGGGACGTATGATTTCATTCATGTACTGTATCTGAACGTGTTTACAAACTTTTGCCCACTGAACATCTGAAATATTTGTATCGAATCTAGAAATACTTCATTTTCTTATTGATAACCAGTTGTACATGCATTCATTGATTAGTTTTAGATTTCCATTTAAATTTTAGATTTAGATTAGAGGAACCACGCGGAGTTGATCTTCACTGGCAGATGAAACGTTAAAGAACACTCTAAGGCACAAAAATGTTGCTAAAATAGCGAGCAAATATTCCTCTCTTCTTTTTCCAGGAGATATTTGTAATAGATGCATCTTTAATATATAGATGAACAATATCTGAGAACCAAATGAAACAATTTCTCCACTGTTTCATCTAAAAAGCCATACCATTCAGAAATGACACGTTCAACATCAAAATTGATGTGAAAAATGAATAAAACAATAAATTTCATATAGGAATTACTAGAAAAATGAAGTTGTCACCAAATATTTTAGGCACAGCGACTTCTTGAAATTGATGAATATAAATATCTGAAAATTATCTTGGCTAACAAAGATTGCGGATTTGTCGCCACTAAAAATACATTAAAGTAATGGGGAGTTCCCACACTTAATATAATTAAACACTTTGGAGAAATCCTTGTTGATACCAAGCTCAATGACGTGATGAATTTGCATTAGATTCTGCTTCAATGAAAGACTGAAAGACTGACGCAGGCTTGTCGAAGCTACAAAGGATAAGGATAAGATCGTAAAGTCATGAAAGTAATTAATCCTGTATGAAATTGTTTCGCGATATGCAAAGGTGTGAAGGTCATTGAAATCATGTTACAGAAAATCCTTTCTTTCTGCTACGTAAGTGACATTAAATTACAGTGCACAGTGTGTTCACGAAGTGCAGTCGAAGCATCGCTATTCTCATATCACTAAAATGTAGTTTTCGGAACATATGTACCTTCTCTAATCACTAGCTCAACCGGTTTCTAACTGATTTATGTCAATAGTGCTACCTTGTGAAATTACAAAAGTTGTTCTCAGAATATTATGCTATTTAGAAGATGACAGACTTAGTAATTTTCTTCCAAAAGTCAATCGACCGATAGCCTTATGTTGTACACAATGCACAACAGTTCGCGTTTTTTCGCACAGTCCCAGATACATGTACATAGATTTCGGCGCATTTTTGTAACTCAATTCCAGCAGTTCTAAAATTTTGCGTCTTGCCTAAAGTTACAAAAGCTGATTCTTGGATTCAGTCGCATTTAGGATGAAGATGTGATGGCACAGTAGAACGATCATTACTTGCAACGGATTTTATGAAACCTTTAATCTTCACATGACGAACCCGAGTCAGTTTTAATTTCACCGACTTCTTACGTTCTTCAAGAGCTCTCGAGACCAGAGCACGTCTCTTTTCCGAAATTGCTCCTATGCGCGATCGATCGTCCACGATCGCTTTTGTAACACCTCCAATCGATCATGGGAGTAAATGACCGTGTTTTTTTAAAGTCACTGCTTGGACCGTGCTGACGTACTCAGACTTTCCTGCAGTATGGTGATACTTTCAGTCCGGATGCCCTTCCTGCCGACTTCCAATGACACTTTCGCGGCTCGACCCCTGGACCAGAGGATCGCTGGTCCAAGCACTTAACCACTGTGTCACGGAGATCATACATTCTCCGTAAGCAGCTACTTATCAGACAATTTATCAGCTAAATCAGTATTGTGGCTGATGCTGCGCATTATCAGACAACTGTTTATATAAACTAATTTATATTATTGCGTTTACTGCATATCATACTACTTGTGACTAATATGTACTCTTTTATCAAGATTGGATGGCATCCTTAATAATTTTTAATTATAAGAATATCCAATGTTTTAAATAAGTAGGGTTCTTTTTATGCACGTAAAGGCATGGCAATAAGAGGTCTAGAAATTTGACATGCTGATGTCATCTTTTAATTCTGTTTTTACAGTGTTTTTTTACATTTTTTAAGGGTATCAGAGCATCAGAGTGCTTCATTATGCACATACGTGTACAACTATGCGAGCTTACCCTCGCCCTACTGGGATGGGGCGTTTTTCGCCCCCTGACGAATTTTTTGAATATATTTTAAACCAACCAAGCCATGGCCACCAGATTTCTAGCAACTTACCGTATTATGCAATTTTTGAAAGAAGGTTAAAAAATTGGCACATGAATGTTTGGAATAATTTGGCTGATTTCTGTATATATTCACTTCTAATGCATATAGTGGCATCAGTTCTTGATGAAATAAGCTGAGATTACACAAGGGAATCTTCTTATTAATATGGAGATATTCAAAACTGCAAAGTCTTTGAATTTGAAATTATCCGCTTATTATGTATGCATCTGTGAAATTTGTAATCCAAATTTCAGACATGTTTTTAATTATTTTTGAACTTTTTAGTTCTGCATCTGATCAGTAATTATTGAAATTTTCAGAATCATATTGCTTTTAGCCTCAGTGTCTCGATAAAAGTCAATTAATTGGGTTGCTTCTTCACCTTTAGAAACTAAATACTAAAATGTACAATTTTAGTTATACGTGTACGTGTATTTTAGTTGAACTAAAGGTTTGAATTATTTGACCTTTGACCTCATCTAATGATGTCAATCTCAGAGCGATCAATGATCATCTTTTTATTCACCACCTTAACCAGATCTTTCGATTAGTGAATGGTTTGTTAGTTTTTGTTGTCATTTTCTATTTCAAATAGTGATCTAATGGAAATTTGTTAGAAATTGGCGTTTTCTGACCTTTGACCTGCACCTCAACCCAGGGATGACCTTAGAAATGAAACTGATGCTGTTTTTCTGAATCGCCTTTCACTGCCTATTCGATTGATGTGTGGTTTGGCAAAGTTGGTGCAATAGTTTGGGAGTTCAGCAGGGAGGGAAAAATTCTCCCCCCAGTGTGCCGAGGGTTAAGTGAATGGGACAGAGTAAGAACGTATATGATTGCATCGTTTCAAAGACTACATTTTTAGAAGCGTAGATAGCATTGTCTGATATTTTGGTTGATAATTGTCTGCTCTGAGCATCCATTTTTGTCTGTCATTTGTCTCATATTGTCTGTTGCAATTGTCTGATCATTATGTCTGATAAATTGTTTTGTCTGATTACAGTTGACAGTGCAATGTTTTGCCGGAGGGTTGGTTGCCCGACCTTGTGCTACCTTATATAGTTGAGCAATTATTAACACGTGGGTGCATGAATCGCTTGCTGATTGACGAACAAAGCATCATTCACTTGTTGATCAAACCGAGTTAGATGCATGCACATTGGATCTTAACCAAAGTGTCTGCATAGAGTGAAAATTTTTATTTCAAAAGATTCAGTTTTTTTACGGAGATAACGTTCCTGTGGTCCAAAAAATTATCTGAGCAGTTTTTAAAAATCTATTGTAATTTTATATTTGTAAATATTTGTAATGCTATTTGTAAATTTATATGCTACCGACATGAAGCCCCTCTTAAGTAGTATGAAACAAGTTGGATTCCAAAACGAATGAATATTTGCTAACAAGCATCTTAATTAAGCGGAAATTATGCTGATGATCAAGGAAATTTCGTGAACTGCATTACAATGCAAGTCTCTGCAAGTCTTCAAGGAAAAGTTGAGATCTCATTGCGCTTCTTAGCTGAGATGTCATGTTCCTAATTTAATTTTCAGCGGAATGATCCTATGATTCACAAAGCGTCATTTCTTGAATCTGAATAGTAATGAGGACCCAATAACATCTTTTAAAGTTAATTATGATAAGATTATGATGCTTTGCTCTTTCAGTGGTAGTCTGTGATATGATCACGCTTCAGAAAACAATCATATCATAATAAAGCTGATTTTTAGTAATGGTAACCCATCAAGCTGTTAATTTAACAAACAATATTGCCTCTCCAAATTGACGTGGCATGGAGGACTGGTGGAATACTATTCCTTATTCTGTAGTGCTATCATTATCAGTCAAATTCGTTCACATTTCTCCAAAAGTGTAAAACCGGCATATCTCACAAGTGCACTGGGTCTCGACTTGGTATCATTTATGCTTTATATTCATATTGAATTTTAATCATTTTTTTATATTCATCGATTCATGTTCATTTAATGAAATCGAAACTGTATTCACATTGGGGATTTAATAAATGCTAAATTAACACTCTACCTAATAAATGATACTGACTCTATGATCTTAACTTTCCTTCGTAATAATTCTACGAAGACAATCATAAACATGCATCATTCAAAGTGCTGGTGGAAATTGTTGGCAGCTGTCAGACTAATGTATTGTGACATATCGAAGTCTACTGAAACAATTTCACCTTTTTTATGTTCTTATTCGCAATCTTCGTTTTACAGTAGAATCACGAAAGGCGTTAATGCGATAGATTCTATCATCCATGGATAACAGGTTAAATGCATTTCCTACAAGTACACGGAAATTCTAGAATACGAAATTTTCCGATTAATCTCGTGAGGGAAATGGAGTCAAATCCATTAACCTTATTATTCCTTCCTGCCTACTTCTTTGAAAAAAAGATTCCTTCCTTGACGACAAATCTTGTAACAGACTTAATATTTGCACTTGTCGATAACTTCTTTACCGATTTATTGCTCAAAGCAGCATAGTTTTTAATAGCATTTTCTAATCCCTTGTTAATTAATGGGAATTAATTCAATCATTGAACTTGTGATTGAACAAATCTTGGATTGACAGGAAATAATGATAACAATGATAAAGAATAAAGTTCAGACGAATAGCTACATGGAAATTGAGCAATTAAATCACAAATAAATGCCTCAAACAAATGGTGATCAATAGCTAACAAGGAGGCACGAAAGGTGAACTACATTGGTGCAGTTGTCTATTGCTGAAGCTTTTCGCATTGTTTTTCAGCGCACATTGGAAGATGATAAAATAGTACGCATAGGTTTGTCAAGAGAGATGCCAAATTTTCATTTTTTTACAAAGTCAGACTTTTCTGGAGCGTTGTGGTATTTTTAGTCAGGATGCGCTTCCTGCCGATTTCAAAGGACACTTTCGGGGATCGACCTCTGGACCAAAGGATTGCAAGGCGCATCACTTAACCACTGTGCCACGGAGACCACAGTGAATTATTTACCATGTTTTATTAAGTGAATTTGAATTAAAGCGCAAACATTTGTTTGCAGAAAGGAAAATACTTAATGTCTAATTGCGGGTGTGCAGAACATGCGCTAGTCGCAATGCATATTAATGTCATGAGCAAGGAGACAGAGAGAGGGAGACTGAGTACTTGGTTCAATTCTGAAACAGGAAACAAGCTCAGATGGAGTTGCGAAGGCTGTCATAAAAGCGGAAATTTGCAGAGAAACATTAGATGACAAGTTCAATATTAAATATTTTGATGCATTTTATGTCAAGTGTAAAATTATTTGCAATCAATGACTTTTGAAGAGACACTTCATTTTATGTTTCTGATGATTGTCGACAAAGTGTCAGCAGGGTGTGTCAACAGAAGGAAAAGCTCTTGTCTATGTTAAGTGGCATTTAATTGGAAATGCATGATTTTATCGAATTTTTTCTGTTTTCAGCTCTTACAATGAATCTTCCAGATAATTATGTTTCTGCATTTTAGGTGGGATGTCTGTCAGGTCTCTATATGTAAAATTACCAATTCATTGTTTGATTTCGATCACATGATCACACCTCTGAGCTCTAAAAATGCAAGGCAATGCCATGTTGACGAGTGTTGTACTGAATGCATCTGCAGATGAGAATCCAATGATTCCAATCAATTGCACTAACTGCCTAGTTTGCTTAAGTAACAGATGATGCAAGTTATGTGGAGCTTTTGAAGCAGTTGTGATGGCCAATGCATTTGAAAATGAAGATAGTCGCCCAATTCATTAATCCAAAACAAAACCCAATAACAATAAACACCAAAATCAAAACAAAGAAAAAAGAAAAGACCCAGTTCCTTTTCTGAAGGGGTCGCATGTTATCTGTAATTTCACCTATGACTGCGGAAGCAGTTACATCGGCCGAACGGATAGGAACCTTCGTGTCAGAAGTAAAGAACAATGAACTTGTTGCATTCTTGCATGTAATTCTTCATCTCATAATCCATCCTTATCTATTTGTAGACACGCAGTTCAATGTAATTCATTTGTTGACAGACGTTTTCATCATACTTTTCGATTCTGTGCTCCTCCAGTCAAAGTATTAAGTTGCGTATTCTGGAAGCTTTATTTATTCTTGTCCTCAAACCTGGACTTTGTGTCCAAAAGAGTTCGTTTACACCCTGTTGTTGCCGTTGTGATTGGCAGTTCATTAGTACCGTTTTGAATCGTGTTCCCAGATTTCCCGTGTTGTTGCATTTCATTTCACTTGGTCGTTGCACATGAATGGACACCAGGAAAGCGCTCGTGATTGCGTTCTTATTACATTGTTTTAATTTTGATGTTTATTGTTTTGGGTATTGCTTTGGCTTCTGAATTGGGCGACTGTCTTAATTATGTGGAGCTGGCTGTTTTCATTTTTGCACCGAAAGTATACTTGACTTTTGGTGATGGAATTCATTAGTTGATGATAGTTATTATTTTTTAGTTATTTTATTATTGTATAGCTTATTATTATATTTTAGTTTATTTAGTTATTATTACAATAAGTAGCAGTGAGGGAAATATGTCGGTCCGCTGAAAAGTAACCGTATGAAATTCCGGATAAACGTGACCACTTTCAAGTAAAATGATTACTTAGCCGGTTCCTCATGAGCACGATTCCATTAATTTGTAAAGGAAAAATAGTTTCTGTTCATAATTCTTAATTTTAGAAAGCCTTGCCGACATTGATGGCAATTCATAAATTAGAGACTTTCTCATGCACGCAGCAATTGTATTGTCACCCTTCTATAGAATAGATTTTCATGTAGTGCTCATTCATAAACGATTGGACAGTCTGAAATGCTCCAACCTTAGCTGCAGTGTTGTAGTAAACTTGTTTGTCTTGCCTACCACCTTCGATGAGCCTGGACAACATGACAAAGCGATGTTTTATACAATGGGAGGAGCCTAAATAAAACACAAAATATAAACATTCATGAATGTGTATTCAAGGCCTATCAGCTGCCGCCGACAGCCATTATCAAGACGCTGACATGCACTCGACATCATAGTTTAATCTACAAGCAAATGATGAATGACGACATTCGCCATACAACAATGCGAACGCGAAACAATGCATGATTCAAATCAGACCTGCTACAAAGAAACATAGTAAAGACAATGAAGACCTGCGGCACGGTTGAGAGTGCTACATCGGTATTGTGCGTTGGCATTGCAGCATGACCGACGGAATGTCGCGGTTTCATTGCCTACGACTTCAGATATCTGCTTCCAACCATGTTAACCACATCTTATTGCTCGACGGACGATAAACGACACTCGTCGTGCAACAAATATTATCAAAGAATCTATCGTTATATGGCTGTTGAAATTTCTTATCGCACTGTTATTGTATGCAGACGCACATCTCAGGACATAGAAATAGAACAACTGACATTTACAATGGTTAAGTATAGAGTTATTCCGGAGCACTTGCCAAATATTCTGATAAACGACTCTATGGTTACGCTAAAGTAGCTTTCACTTCAAGAACTCTATCATGGAGCGATTGGCAAGCATTGCATTGCTATATTGAGCCATAGAAATCGAATAATCATTATCAATGGTCAGAGCTATGAGAACACTAACTCAGCGTTCTATCGGCAGCTCTGGATCAGATTGAATGACAGTGTTGACAAGATGTATCACAGAATTAGATTGTTTAATCGTATCACTTTGCTAGAAGTGCAAACTGATTCAAACAGATGGCACATGCAAGAACTTACTAAGTGGGCAGAAAGAAATTAAATTTAATGCCTTACAGAGATAGGAAAAATAGTCGTGCGTCGCTCGCGGATTGTTGTGAATTCCTTCAAAATGCTTCGATCGCCACGACTCCTTCAGATTCGAAGAATTCAGCAAACGTTTTCTCGATACTGTCGGGCCCTCCGATCATTTTAAAAGAAGTTAGCAGGCGCATGAAAAAACGTTCACAAACTTCTCTGTAGAACTTGACATGTCTGTGTCTCTTTGCTGTGTGATCCGGTTGATAACAGTCACTGAAACTTTGCACAATTTGGCGTGTTTAATGTTGAACTGGATGCTCATTGTTCGATTGCTATGGTATTTAGTCAGGAGATTGTGCCATTTCATAGGCATTACATGTTCCAATGCTTCCCTTCTAGTCAAACAGAAGAAGAGACGACCTGTCTAATTCTGTGATTGCATTGCTATATTGAGCCATATAAATCGAATAATCATTATCAATAATCATTAGAGCTATGAGAACGCTAACTTAGCGTTCTATCGGCAGCTCTGTTTCAGATTGAATGACAGTGTTGACAAGATGTATAGATTGAACCGTTTTATGTACTTTATTTTCTAAATGGTTGATTAAAGTGTCATAGTATGACAGTGTGCTGAAACCGTGCAATTCGTCTCCGCCGCGCTGTCAAGCAATAAGGTAGTTATTGCACTCTAGGGTGTTTATAGGGTAGTTATCACACCTAGTGTGCAATAGCCATCACGAAGTTACTTTGGAAGCGCTTTCTCTGAGCATTCTTTTGATGTATTACTCGTCGAAATCGGTGTGCTTTTAAAGAAGTTATGATGTCCCAAATTTATTGCATAATTTACCGTTTCTGAATGTTGTTGAAAAGTTGTTTACATGTTTTGGCACTAATGAGGCCACATTCACGCTTTCAACATCTATGGTGTCTAGACGTCTGCTCTCCACATTCAAATCAAATTTTTGGATGACCCAGATAAGTTGTAAACAAAATTTCTGTTCGGCTCCGAATTCATCTTATGTTATGATGACCGAGTCGAAGCTTATGAAAGAGGTTTTGAAGGGTAGAGTTTCAACTCTTTTGTCTGATGGACAGTCCGAACGACTAGTTCGCCGAAAAGTAGTTTCCCCAAAGATAACCGTCAAAGGTGGAATAACTGATTTTTTCTCGCGTCCTAGAAAAGTTGGATCCGGTCGGGAAAGGAAAGAAATTAAGCTTTTGAAAAGCTTGGATCATTATTCGCTTCGTAGGAAACGATCCCACTCTGTTTACGGCCAGTTATGGAGTTCATATCTGAAACCGTCGGTGCGTCATATCGGTGACCCGTCGTCTGAAAAATTAGCACTTCATAAACCGTAAGAGACCCACGGTGTGTTTTTTAGGGGTTATACCTCAAGTTTCATGCCCACTCTGGAAACCAAATGGAGGTTGTTCCACATGTCCTAGGAAGTGTAAAAAACAAATTTGAAAAAAATCTATCGAGCCCTTTTCTTTCTGCAGCTTTTTTTACACTTTTTTGCTTTCATGTTATAATAGACTTTCCTTGAAATTATGTGCCCACTCTAGAAACTAAATGGAGATTGCTTAATATATCATAGGGAGTATAAAAAAGTAAATTTGAAAAATGTCCATCGAGCCCTTTTCTTTCAGCAGCTTTTTTGCACTTTTTTGCTTTTCCACAAAATTGTTCTAATACATTTTCCTTGAAGTAATGTGCCCACTCTACAAACCAAATGCAGATTGCTTCACATGTCCTAGGAAATACTTTAAATGCAAATTGAAAATAATCTGTCGAGCCCTTTTCTTTCAGCAGCTGGTTTTCCACTTTTTCGCTTTTTTGCATAATTGTCATAGCACGCTTTCCTCGAAATTATATGACCTTGTCCATATCTCTGACAAAACTCTAAATAGTTGCTGAAATGCATACAGTTGCTTATATGATTATAGAGATCAGATAAATGTATTTTTATCTGGTAAGCTATACTGATGACATTGAAGCTGTTTTACTCTTTTTGCATGCATGCCTAATCAATTTTGTAGGCCAATTAATGCTTGCATCGTATCTACTCTATGAAAAAACAATTGGAAGTTTAGATGACAACACTAATTTGATGATAGCAGTCTAACACCTTTTCCATTTTGAAACTTTTAATTTGCGTTGTTTTATGCCTCGTATTTCATCGACAAAACTGAATGCTAGAACCCTATAAGAATAGTCACTGTGTTGTGCTGCTAAAAGCTAATGAATGGCTTATATTTCCATGATAATCGCTCACCCTTGAAAAAACGCAGTTGAAAAAAATTCCCCTAATATTAACATGTCTATATAGCAATAATAACCAGATTATGACCAAATATAGCGAATAATCAAAATTAGAATGAGAGTAAGCCGATTTGCTCATTATGAACTACCGCACACATATAGGAAAATCACTTCAAGAATAAAGAAAAGCAGTCAAATATGATGACTGTTGTAAGTGCACACAGCTTTTAAGAGCTTTTTATGGTATTCTGAATTATCCATCGAAGAAATTTTGAAAATTTGAAATTTTGCCACGTTATGGAGAAATTGTGAGGAACTGCTTCACTTGCCTGCTCGCTGAAAAGACCTAATCCAAGCATTTGCGAAGTACAAAAATCTTCAATATGATTTTTTCGGCAGTGAATCCTCATGTCAAATATGGTTCCCTTCATTGTAAGATCATCAATAACTAGCTACATATTTGATATTTCAGCAACTATTTATGTCAGAGATATGGACAAGGTCATATAATTTCGAGGAAAGCGTGCTATGACAATTATGCAAAAAAGCGAAAAAGTGGAAAACCAGCTGCTGAAAGAAAAGGGCTCGACAGATTATTTTCAATTTGCATTTAAAGTATTTCCTAGGACATGTGAAGCAATCTGCATTTGGTTTGTAGAGTGGGCACATTACTTCAAGGAAAATGTATTAGAACAATTTTGTGGAAAAGCAAAAAAGTGCAAAAAAGCTGCTGAAAGAAAAGGGCTCGATGGACATTTTTCAAATTTACTTTTTTATACTCCCTATGATATATTAAGCAATCTCCATTTAGTTTCTAGAGTGGGCACATAATTTCAAGGAAAGTCTATTATAACATGAAAGCAAAAAAGTGTAAAAAAGCTGCAGAAAGAAAAGGGCTCGATAGATTTTTTTCAAATTTGTTTTTTTACACTTCCTAGGACATGTGGAACAACCTCCATTTGGTTTCCAGAGTGGGCATGAAACTTGAGGTATAACCCCTAAAAAACACACCGTGGACCATCAGAGATCGAATTGACCGCCTGCCAAAAGAGCTTGAGGCTAAAGTGGGAGGTACTCCAATATAATTGTTTGGACTGATGAAGCGTCTGAATGTCTCCGAGGTCGCAATGACCGTTTAGAGTTTGGACGAGGTCAGGTGATGCAATTCCTGATCATTTGACATCTCCTGAATCAATGATGTGCTGCGATATGGATGAATGGCCGAACCTGAACTCCACATCGAAAGGCACAGTATGAATTCCGATGGAATGTAAAAAAATTGTAAATGCACATTAATTTATTGAGGCTCGGTGTGAGTCGATTAATTAATTCCTGAAGATGGTCTTTCTCGACTTGAAGTTTGGTAAGGCAAGAGAGGGAGAGTTTAGATCAAGTAGTGATCAGTAGCCTGATCGAAAGCATTCTTTCCGGATTCGATAAGTGATTGAACTTTTTGGTGAGGTTACGAAATATTAGTGACCACCTGTGAACCTATCACTGGCCCTTTTAACGGCCAGATGGCTCTACAGAGCCTCTGAACAACAAAGAAAATTGTGCATCAACATTTATTTTATTAGTCTGCCGAATTTGCACCTGTAATTGACAAAACTTCATTAAAGTCCACAAATTTTAGGTGGTCAATTTTTATGATCATCACTGTATAAGACTACTATATTCCCCCATGCAGTAATGCCCAATTGCACTGAACGGTGGAGCACTGCTGGAAACAATGCAAGAGTAGTAAATAAAGATGTTTAGAAGACGATGTGTAATTCATGCTAAGTATGACAATGGATGCAATATATCTCTTACCGGCACCGGACAGTTCGATATTCGATGTTATGTTTGACTATTTGGAAATAATATGTGGAAATAGCAGCTAAAAGTCAGACTAGCTGCTGAACAATAATTAGTTATCGACAAATATATAAACTTCAGATTTCTAAATGCATAAATTTAGGAGATGACTCTATTCGTGTGCGGCTTAGATGATTATTTCTTCAATTTAGGTGCGGGCTAAGCTTGAAGGCGGTTTCTATTCGAGAAAATGCGGTATTCAGTAGGAAGTAAAAATAATGAGCGGCAAAATTAGACCATGTATATAAAATAGCACTTTATCACGAAAATCCTATATCTATGCGGGTGTCTTAGTGCTGGCTCAACATAATATTTTTCATATTCAACACTTTCTTCAGCCAAAGTATAACATGCAACGCAATATACAACTTTGTAAAATTCAAGTTTGCATGGTCGGTTAAAGACAAGGCAGTTTACTCATGACGAATATTTTCCTGTGAATTTCTCTACGACGTGAATTAAATGTATAAAGTACTGAGTCATGTGTAATTTGTTTTTACAATTGCTTTATAGTTGATTTTATAATATACAATTTTCCCTTGCAGGTCAGTTACACATTTTGCCGCGACCTCATCACGACCTTGACCAAGGATATTACTCCTCACAGCTTCGGAGACACTGATTTGCTCATTAAAGCCTTCAAACGTGTAAGTGAACTTGATAGCTGAAATTTTGTTGATATCTGTATGAAGTATATATTTGTGATCAGCGCATGAAGTTGGATCAGATAATGATAAAATAAAATTGATTTACTGCGCTTCTCAGCGAGACTTAGAAATTGGTTCCGCTGGTTCCGCTAACTTCCCCACGTGACTATTCCATGTGCTCTCAATCATGAAAGGAATTCAATATTTGCTATGTTTCTATATAGTATATATTCAATGTTCAAGCTTTAACGTCACTACTCTCCCAACCACGATTTGAAAGGTGCTTTCCTTGACTTTTTCCGAGAGCAGTGATGCCTTCAAACCGGATGTCCTCCATGCTGACGGACTTCCAATGACAACCACGAACTTGACCTCTTGACCAGCAGATCTCTAGACAAAGCACCAGTCACTACGCCACGGAGAGATTAATACTTAAAACATAGAGATCCACACCCTAGTACACAGTGGGATGCATGTTTGAAAAATCCCTGATGAGCCATATATGAAACTTGTGGGAGGACTCAGGGTAACCCGATCTTAGGTGAAAAATGAAAATACCGCTTTACTGATGCCGATGCATTTCACCAACATCCAGTAGGCATGTTCACGGAATGACTTCACAGATCGATTTGTTACAACTTAGCATGCAAGCTATGATCAAAGAAACATTAATAAATCCAAAATAGAAATAAATAACGAGATAGCGTAAATGAATATACCGCATAACATCATTACTACTAAAGACATTCAAGTAAGAAGTAAAATAAAGTAAAAAAGAATGACAGGAGTTAAAGAGTCTCAGACCAGGCAGATCCAACATAGTGATCGACCTTTCAAGGAATGTGGAAGAACGGCTGTACGAACACAAACGCAATGTACGCATGCTTTCTTCGCATTCAGAAGTTGCTGGTCATGTGTTGGAGTCGGGGCATGGAATAAATTGGTTTGATTGTGAAGTGATTGACAAGGAGGTACATTACAAAAAACGTGTCATCAAGGAGGCCCTTTGGTGAAGGAGATATAAAAGTGTGAATAAGGTCGATCACTATGTTGGATCTGCCTGGTCTGAGACTCTTTAACTCCTGTCATTCCTTTTTACTTTATTTTACTTCTTACTTGAATGTCTTTAGTAGTAATGATGTTATGCGGTATATTCATTTACGCTATCTCGTTATTTATTTCTATTTTGGATTTATTAATGTTTCTTTGATCATAGCTTGCATGCTAAGTTGTAACAAATCGATCTGTGAAGTCATTCCGTGAACATGCCTACTGGATGTTGGTGAAATGCATCGGCATCAGTAAAGCGGTATTTTCATTTTTCACCTAAGATCGGGTTACCCTGAGTCCTCCCACAAGTTTCACAGTGGGATGCATAGCACATACAAAAAGCTAATCGACACAACTTTTAAGTGAACATGAAATAATAACAATGATTTTGGGCTGATTACAACAAACAGAGAAAAGAGGATTTGATAGCTGCTATGGGCGAGGAAAATAAATATTCATGTTTCTGAAATGACGCACTTTTGTCTACAACAGTTGCTACTGTTAATTGAAATCCTTTAATATCTATCCTGATTATTTGTGTAAAAGGAGACAATAAAACACTTGAGGCGTTTGAAGCTCCTCGTGAAAATGATGTTTGAAATATAGCGATTGATTTTCTATTCAAGCAGATAGTTTTTGTTGAACGAAAATTTACCAAAAAGAGTTTTGTTGTGGAGAGTTTACCTCAATTTCGATAACAAACTTGCCGTAGGTAACTCAAATAGAACGTTTTATTTGGCAAGATAATCAGAACTCGCTTAGGAAAGAAGATAAACTTTTGTTTCAAGTTTAGCAATCTATTCATGCGGCCTTGTATTTATAATCGAATCTCATATTACCGATTTTGTTGAAATCAACAAAGGGATCATAAATCACATAGAATATCTCCCTTGTTTTTATGAGTAAAGACATGATATTGAATTTTTTCATTTCATAGCTGAGTCACGACTTTTGGTAGGGATTTTCAAGCTGAGAACATAAGGCAAGCACGGTTTCAGAATATCATGCACTAAATAACATGTTCTAGTCAGCAGGAGCATGTGAAGTGTTTCATTAGTGGTTGTGATCTTGGAAAAGTCACCACCAAGGACGACGGTCCGATTCCACCAAAATTGAATCAATTCTTTTTCTAACCGCTCGTTGCAGCACTCTTCAAACTACCACTTAGGGGCCATTCATAAATCATGTGATGGCATAGAGGGGAGGGGGTTTATAATTATCACGAAACATCATCAGGAGAGGGGAGCTTCTCTTCTTCATCACGAAATGTCAACTGATATCAAGCCAAAATGATAGAAGCAACTGAAGTAGGCTTATTTAAATTACACTAGGCTATAGAAGCAAATAATTTGGCTACATCAGGCCATAGATGCAATTTAAATACATTGTGGTATTAATTCGAATGCGACAGCAATATAGGATATTCTATCCGAGGTCTGAGAGAAGTTTTACAGATGAAACATGTGTTCCGCTAGCAAATATTAGGTAATGAAGCAAATGAGAAGAGGTTCTTACCTTTATTTAGTTAGATTTTGGCAAGGCAAGGGAGAGTGGGCAACCATGGCAAGGAAATATGCCCTATAGGCATACCATCTTTAATAAGACTGCTTAGTCACGTGATCTGTGAGAGGGGATTAATGCGAACATCACGAAGCATCATCGAGGAGGGAGGGTGTTAAAAATCAATCATTTTAGCATCATGTCATTTATGAATGGCCACTTAAGCCTGTCTACACCAGGAGAGGGATGCGAATCAGTCATCTTGTCGCATTAATATGAATAAACCATTTTATATATGTCAGTCTATGATTCAAATCATGATAATGACACACTTGCACAGAATAGAGTATTGGAAATTCAGATATTAGGCAATGTAAATACCGGTACTACTTATGGCAATTTTCAGCAGGAATGGCAAATATAAGTGGCTTTTTGATTAAGTGAATTTTCCTAATCAATTGAATTCTTTTAGTATCTGCAAGAAGTCCATTTATAATCACATTTGATGCAGTTTAGAGCGTCAGAATATCGTTTCACAACGCTTTGGAATGGCTCCTTAAAATGAAAAATGAATGATGGTTTAACGTCATTACTCCCCCTTTCTGGGGCTTGGACGGTTCTGACATAGTCAGACTTTAATCTGTAGCGTTGTGATCTTCAAGTCCGGATGCCCTTCCTGACGACTTCCGATGACACTTTCAGGACTCGACCTCTGCACCGAAGGATTGCTGGGCAAAGCACTTAACCACTGTGCCATGGAGACCACACTCCTGAAGGAAAATCTGCTACTTTTCAAATGCGCATATTTGACTTGTATTTTTTGCGGAAAACAATCATTTCAATGTTTTTGTAATAATAAGTAGCTTTTCAGCACATTCAGCCGTTTTTGGCATCTTAAGCAGCAACCATAAAAATGCCTTAAGGCCAGAATTCGGAAAAAAATGTAATTCCAATTTTGAATTGCTATTTAAAATACGCGAGTTTGAAAAAATGAACTATAGAAATTTGTAACTGCAGTAAAGCAATGAATTGTATGATCTCAGAAACATCGCATGCAAAATTGAATGCATGGAGAGCTAAACCCAGTAAACATGTGACGTCAGCGGGATGTCATGACGACGTCATTCCAGGATGGCCCACGTACGTCTTATTTGACAGTAAAAAAGACGTCACAGCGGAAGCATCACAGGACGTCAGTATGACATCCCGCCGGGACATCCCACGTACGTCACAGCGGAACTCTCACAGGACGTCAGTCTGACATCCCGCCGGGACATCCAACGTACGTCTTCAAAGTGCTCCTACGAGACGTCCTAATGAGTCACTTGACATCGTGACAGACATCCCATTACCGTACTTAAAACTAGTTTCAATCATTTACCCAATTATGAAGATAACGAAAACATAGGAATCATCTGTGGATAATTATATTTTCGCAAATTATCTAAGTATTTCTGTTTGCATACACGTTCCACTTGAGACAAAAGCAGACGCTGATAAATCACGGATCCTTCTTCGATATTCCATTGACCTTTTGTAAGCACGACGTACCTGAAGTAAGAAACAGCAAAATTTTAATTAGATCACAAAAATTACATACACATACAACACATACATATACAACGTTCAAAAGAGAAATCACTATATTAGAATATCAATATCTAATATGATGAAATTGCTCATTAGAGGTGTCGAAATGCATGCCTATCGAATTTGAGTCACCGTAGAGAAGATGCTTCGACATGTAGGCATGTAGGGCCTACATTGAATATGAACAATATATAATTCTGTAGTTCGTAAAATATAAAATTTCTTTCATTGAAATGAGAACTAATCCAAAATAAAAGTTTCTTCAGGCTTGTCCTAAAATCTAGAGGATGTCGAAGCTAAATTATAAATTGAAGACATAATTAGAAACTAAAATTAGACTAAAATTTTTTTTAAAAAACCTCATAGATTTTAAAATTCACATTGTCATTATATTTTGAATGCTTGCAATACTCTGCATCTGCACAGATTTGATATATTTTTGATTTTTGACCATCTTCGGATATTTATCGCCTGTAAAATTAGATCATGAATTTTAACACAATTTTGAATTAATACTGTACAACCCAATAAAATTTGACATTCATATAATGAGAGAATTCCTTGTTTAGAGTATTTCCTCTGTTTTTCAAGCAAATGCGGGACAAGCGACCATCATCTTCCGGCTATAATTTATTTACACACAATTAATTGCACAATCATGATAAAAGTAATTAATCATCATAATTATCGATGAATAAAAAAGCCACTAGATTTATTTTGATGAAATTCAAAAACTAATTCTTGCACAATGTCTTTCGCCCACTCTTATTCAAGTGCAAACGTGGACTGAATATAAAATACAAAATCTAAAATCATATACTTCTGCAGTAATATATCTATGAACAATCTTTTTGTTCATAGATTCATTGCTGTAGAAGTATGATTTCACAAGTGATTTCAGATTTTGCATTTTATATTCAATCCTGCATGTTTGCACTTGAATAAGAATGGACGAAATGCATTGTGCAAGAATTAGTTCTTAATTTTATCAAAATGAATTTAGTGGCTTTATTTATAAACTAAGTAAAGGGGAATCATTTTTTAGACATCATAATTATCATCAAATAATAAACGTTTTGTTCTATTTACAACATAATGCGAAACATAACGTTTTATTATATTTAAATCGAATATAGGCCTATTTCATGTAGCCCATAATGTGTTGCTAACCTTACAAATATGCAAATTATAATATTGTCATATTTGCAACCATTTCATAAAAATCCAGGCTAGCAAAAAATACATGGCATCCGATACATCCATGAGCAAAAGCAAATTATTCATTCATTCATTTTCTCAATAATTGATAACATTCAACAAAATAAGCTTACTTGAATATTATTCAACAAAACTTATGTATGTGCATGCATTACGATATTGCAAACTGATATATGTGACGTACAATCGTCCAGTTATTCAAATAGTGTATATAGTAGAATCATAATCATTATCTAGATTTGCTTAATAAGCTTAGATACCTGCACTATTCTTACATTATTACATTGTTACAGTACATTTAAATTATTCACTTACGTAAAAAAATCAATGCACAATCACAACATTTTGATCGTCAAAATGGTTGCCTATGCATTGTCATTTATAATCCTATGGTACAAACTTCAGTATTTTGCAGAAAACTTTGAGTATTTTATTAATGATCACACAACAGTTCAATAACAGGAAGATGAAAATGTTCGAATACCAGCGTTCCTTTTTAAGCATGGCAAAATGCAAGTAAAGCCTCTAATTATTGTAAATTATCTTCGGCAGGAGGAATTAATCTGATTCCAATTCGAAATCCAAGAAATTTGAAACAAATTAATTGACATCAGATGATGCCATGTTTTATGGACAATTTAAATAATTTTTCTTTTATTTTTGCGATTTCATGAATTAGCTTCAACATTTATAATAATTTCGTGAAAATAAGCTTATAACTAATCCAGTGCGTATATAGTTAATTCACTTAAACTTAATAAGAAATGAAAAGAGTAGACATCTCACCTGTAAACTCCGGTAATTGATGATATCAATCATTTTGTTGTACTGCATTAGACTATTTTCTTGTCAGAGATCACGAGATGACATTCGAAGCCCTGGTTTTCAGCGACTAATGTAGGAGATAAAGTCAAGTCACTAAATATGAGGTGAACCAAATCACAAGATGTTTTGTAAGATGATAAAGGCAAAAGCTTAGTCGTCAACTGCTGGTCTGCAACTTGAAAATAGAAATAAATGATCTGTGAATTGATTGTGGAGGTCGAATATGGGTGGCGGATTTAAGTTCCTCCAAATGTCCAAAGGAAAGGTGCTCGAGGCGTCGTTTAAGAAAGTTTGGTCTAAGTCGTAGACTTATCACTAAAATCGTGTCGCTAGACATGAATCACGTTCGATGCGCAGTGCGAGTAACATGAATGAAATGAAGGACTGCTTGCACGTTTCCTCTCGCTGTCATGTGATTATCGACAGTGACGCGTTGATTGAAGGTCATTCGCCCAGGCGGTAGTAGGGAAATAATCTGTGCGCTGTTCTCCTCTATTCAGAAATGAAATACGAGGGCTGCACTTAATGACGTGACCGCCAACGCTGGGATGCTTGTAAATCATCGAAAGACAGACTCATTCCATGCATCGAGTACGGGCACGAATGAATCCGAAAAATAGATCCGTTGAATTATGATATTGAACTATTGCCATTGTATTCTATTCCAACTGCAATCGCAAAATTGGGATTCATCAAATGCCCTGTGATAAACATGAATCCTATTAATAAGAAATGCATGGGTAGAAATTAGTGATGAATTTTTACATTATGCTATTTTCGAAGATACATCGATTTTAGATAAAAACAAAGAAGAAAACAGATTGATGGGAGAATAAGAAATAGAAGAAGAAAAAGAAGAGCTGATAAGGAAACAGAAGAAGAAAAGGAAGAGAAATGAGAGAAATGAGGAGACAGAGTAGAGGAGGAAGAATGAGAAATCAAGAGAAAGGAGAGGAGGAAAAAGAGAAGTGAGAAGAGACATGGAAGAAGAAGAGAAATGATGAATTGGAACAAGAGAAGAAAATGAAGAGGTGGGGAGAAATAGAAGAGGAGGAAGAAAAGAATTGAGTTGAGAGATGAATAGAAAATAGAAAATAGGGAGAAAGAGAAGAGGAAAGAAGAAGAGAAATTAGGCTATGACAGAGAATCATTGTCAGAAGAAAAGCGAGGAGAGAGATAAAGTGAGAGAGCGAGAGTTCGAGAATGGAAATTAAAAAAGATAGTCCCAAAACTTAGTGCAATTAAGTGGAAATCATTCATCATAGCGTAAACGTCATAATTTTGTAACTTATCGTGGTTGTGGCTCATTGATCATGTTTGTGGTCACACTTTGGATGTCACAGTGACGTCATACACAGGCGGTCATTCTGACGTCTTTGATGGGAGGTCACTGTGACATCCCGTTCTGGTCATAGACGTCTCAGACGCATGATGACATCAATGGGACGTCACAATGACGTCACAATGTTTACTGGGAAAGTTTCTCTGTTGGAATCACTATCAGGCGACTGCTTACCTGATGCCATGAGCATTCCTCGAATAAAACTCTCAGTTTTCAAGCACATTCAATCTTGAAAAATCAAAATATCCACCACAACTTTGTCCATTTTGTCATTAGACCATGATCCTGTAAATCCCTTAATCAGGGAAGCGTACCGTGCATTGCAAAAATTAAAGTGAAGCATCAACAGCATAGAGGAACTAAGCAGCCGCAGTAAATTTATCTTTCAAAGATTTCTTTTATATAATCATTAATTTCAACGGGTTGTCTGAATATATTTGACTACGAAAGCGGATACAATATCGCTTTGGTGTATAGGTTTCGTAGCGTACGATTTACAGTGTAGTGTCTGAGCACGAACAATAGTGCTTTCGTACATTTTGTTATTCTCTTCTGTGCATCGGTTTTGTAAGTAGCTTTGGTATCGTACACTTTACAGTGTACACGAACGACTGCAGCTGTTTGGCTGGTTTCACTTGATTGCGGATTTTCACTCGCGATCCATGAGACGCGGAGCATTCTTCTACAGAACCACAAATCAAGGCTGTCTATTTTCTTGCAATCACTCTTCCGAAGCGTCCAACTCTCCGCTCAATAGAGTGCTATCGGGAATATTAAGGTTTCTACGAAGATATTGAGATGCCTCAATCTTTCCATATTTTCATCATTTTCATAAAACTCTTTTAGCCATCACAATCCTTCTTTTCATCTCTTCATTGTCATTCACTTCGTTGGTTAGCTTTACTCCCAGAAAAATGCCTCCACAGTTTTAATGTTTATCGCAAAACTGTCAAGATGATCAGTATAGAAGAACTTTGTTTTAGCCACGTTCAAGAATAAACTCAAGCTTTCACTAGCTGTTTTCAATCTTCCCAGTGCATTTTGAACCTCTTCCTCGGTTGCTGCAATGATCGTCGTGTCATCTGCATACCTTTATAAATAGAACATGAACAAAAATATAAACTTTATTGAAGCGATATTCATTACTGCTTTTTGAACTCGGAGATGTTGAAAATTAGACTGCTACCATTTAATAGAACGCTGCCTGTCATAGACTGTCACCCAAGTGAGAGAGGGTTGTATAATAGACCGCCATAGCAACCTGCTAAAGGTTTTAGGGTAAATTCCTTTTCTAATATGAAGATATTGTCATGCTGTGTCTTGTGGAATCTGAGAAATGAAAGTAAAGGTTGCAAATTGCAAGTGATAGTTTCCTCCATGCTGTCAGTAAACATCTTTACCATTTATATAGCCACATGTCGCAATATTTTGCCTTAAGGATGATTTGAAACTATTTTGCAGTACAATGCGTCGGCAGGAAGAAAATGTAAAACTGCACTCTCTGTCCGTCTTGAATCATTTGGACGATCTTGATGGATTGCTGTGGATTGGATCCAACATTTCATAATCGCTTCTTTGCGAATCCGGTGTTCAGTGACAAAATCAAATTTCATCTACACTGTAAAGTGTGGATCAAAAATATCCGTTAAAATTAACAGCTAAAATAAGTTCCACGGTTTTTTACGGTCTGAACTGTCAATATCCGTAAAAACAGACGTTTTTTATCTGTTATGAACGGATTTTAACTGTTACGTCATTACTCATCATGTTATGACGTCATCATTTTAACAGATATTTACCGATATTTTCTGTGAAGTTCAACGTTTATTTTGGTTTTTTTTAACGGTGTACAGTTTACAGTATAGTACATAATTATTATTTCATTATATCATATAAGAAGTTTCTTGATTCATTACTTTCAACAATGACAGAGGTAACTGAGAAAATACTTTCAAACTCATTCAGGAAGTTGACATTATGTATTTTGTGCACAAATTGTAGGCGTTTCAACGCTATCAAAAATCAGATTAATTAAATATATCATAATTTAGAATTACTTGCTCCTAAATTCGACAGAATGGTCGAAAGTTTCGATAGCACTAACCAAATGATATTGAGTTACGGCATCTCAAAGCTTCTATTATCTGTGATAGTTGCATTATCTTGCTTTCCAACAATATAGTCATTTTTGAACTCAAATTCCATCAATTATTATCCAGAGCGTCCTGACAATCATTCTGATTCGTATCATTGATATATTGACGTTCACTTGACATAAATTCTGAGAATGTCTGGCACTTTAAGAGAACGTCCCGATATACAGCGCAGATGAAGATAAATCATTGTAATTTGAATTCAGATCGCCACAGAGGTGAAACATGAGCAAATTGAATATTGTCTGGAGTATAATTCGTTCCACAAAGCTTCACCAACAATAAGTAGCTTTGAGACAGAACATTGAAAAATTACAGCTTTAATGTCACAGAGTTCTATTTCTCTGTAATCTGATGAATTGCCGTGTAATAACAAATATGTATCTTCTTCTTTTTAGTGGACTCAACATTCGAAGGATGGTGAAGTCTTCCATAATTATTGTCTGAATTATGACTGTGCTTTGACGTATTTGGACATCCTAAGAAAGTACGAGCAATTCGCGGAGTTTGAAAAGGTAATGAAACGTTCTTAAAATCATATCTTAAGTTGCTTTTGATTAAATCATTCATTTCTCGTAATTGGTTGCACAAAAATTTGAATTTGGCAGTGTGCTTAAGTTTTTCTATTACACTGTGAATCTGATATCAGATTAATTATAGAATGAACTGAATGAAATATCAAAATAGTGCGTGAACAGCTCCGGCAAGATTTAGGCTTGCTGTTACAAAAAGGTAACAATAGAAATTAGAATTTCAACCAATTTAGTCAAAGTGATCAAATAACCGCATTGCGATGTGGTATCGAATTACCTACCAGACCGTCGAATCTAATTAAAGCGACCGCTGCCAGATGAATGTGGTGTGGTCGCTGATTTTCAGCAATATAAAAATTATCACAATGAATACAATGGACAAGATAAACAATAATTCATTATATAACATAAATTTTTGCCTCCGCACATGGATCTGTCGTCACATTTTATCTACTTTCTAGGCTTCAGACGTCTCCATAGCGATTTCTGATTTATCCAGGAGATTTGTATATTCTAGTCTAACTGTTTAAGTGCGTGTCTGAAACGTGTTGAGCATGAATCACTTATGAACGGGAGTTCGATGTACATTCTTGCCTTCTTGCTATTAATATCATTAACTGATCTAAGATGTGGAGAAGAAAAGAGAGCTAATGTCAATGTTTTAATTGCGAGGAATTGTGAATAGTATCGATCTCTGCTAGTTCATTTCTGCGTGGTCAAATGACTGAATAAACAAAACCTTCAATTGTTTGCATTCGGCTACTGTTAAAGCTAGACTTGTACAGGCTATATTTTTGCATGCTCCTATATTTTCAGCCATCCCGGGCCTTTTAGCCTATGTTGGAAATATTTGCGTTTGCCTAATAGTGGCTGTGCTTCTTCTGAATAGAGACCGCGAAATAAAGAGCGTAGTATTAAAAACTTGCTGTTCCTTATTAATAGTAAAATTATCTTAATGCACCATGTGTATGTATGTATGTAAAGCGTTATATTTCAAAGTAATCAAAATCAAAATTTACACACGACATGAATCATTTGCAATGACTTCACTGCCTTTTGAGACGTATCTTAAAAGTTGGACATACACATGTACATGCACTTGTGTCATATAAATCAATGTCATACGTAAGAACGAGGAAAGGTTTATAAGGAACAGATTGCAAATCATCAAAGGAAAGAATTATAAAAAGTGGTACAAAAGGGAATAAATGCCCTTGACCTTCGCTGACTTTGGGAAAGGCATGACTCAATGTGCCCAGAATAGTGAAGTCTTCTAGGAACCAAGTGATGCAGAATGCTATCACGATGTAGCATGTCACTAAACACTCTGCATGCCCTCTGAAGACGGCGTGCTTCAAGTTCGCCGAGACACATTCCAGAGCACTCGTTGCCGCAGATAATGCGATGGCAGAGACGTTGCAGTTTTTCAATACGAATATTGTTTTTCACATTAAGGCCAACAAAAAGTGTTGAATTGTATTCCACAATAGAACGAATAAATGCCCCGAAAACACGTATTAGATCAGCTTTACAAAAACCTGCAGCCTTCAAACGACGGAGCGCATAAACTCTTCTGCTAGCGCTTTTGCATATATATATTCGATGTGCTCATCCCATCTACAGGAATCACTAAAGATTACTCCCAGAAATTTGATGGAAATACAAAACGACCTGTCCGAAATTGGAACAGGTAAACCATGACGAATATACATGCACTTGGTCTTATCTGTATTCAAACATAGCCCATGATTCCGGCTCCAGTTGCTTATAGCTGCTCTATTAATGTGCTCGAAGTTGCGTAAAAGCAAAATAACCCTCAAATGCTGCCGTGGAAATAAGCTGATAAAATGAGAGGAGAATGTCTTTGTTCATGTCATATAATTTTACTGATTTGCACATTCATAGGGTGAGCCATGGAATGAATCAATTTGGAGCGACTGATTCTAAAGATTCTAATGAAATGTTGCTTTCTGAGACATAACTTCAAATTTCAATAATTTTGAATTCACAAAGAGAAGTAAAAAAACATTGCCCGGTGCTATGAAGTACATTGCGCTTGCTCGTATGTATATCATCCGTGCAATGGTGGATTCCGGGAAATACATCGTTTTTACACCTTAGACTATAAATTAGATACGTCCTAGACTGTCTATCAAATAATAACGGCTATAAATACACTCTGAAAACCTGCAGATAAACATGCACAACGCAAGGTAAAGTCTACTGAAACTAATTGACGAATATCATCGGACATAAATTCAAGATATCAGATATATTGAATCAAATATGAAAATAGTTTCAAATTTAAGTGCGGAAATATGGAACGGCTGAAATAGGCTGGAATGATTGCGATGATAAAACAAATAACGATGACAATTACAGCTGCTTTGAAACATCTCTGTCTAGCTCGATAAACATGTGTAAATAATCTGGAAGCGCACCATATTTCTTCGTCGTTTTCATGATTGTTCAGCATGAGACATCTCAGTTTTTTTTCACAAAGAGATATTTCTTCAATCCACAAACCAAAGTTGAAAGATTAATCCTTAAAATGACCCTACATCTTCCAAGCTTCATCACATAGTGGTTAGGGGGCGTCGACAGTGGAGTAGAAGATGTGACAACAGTCACCACTAAATTTGAATACACTGCAAGCTGTAATCAGCCAAATACCAGACAATGTATCAGCCATAATGATCAGACAATTGCAACAGACAATATCAGACAATGGGTAGCCAAAATATCAGATAATGCTATCTAATTTTTTAAAAGTATTTTGTCTTTGAAGCTAGTCAACACCAATGAATTATATCTACCCTGTAAATCGCTGGATACGAAAATTACATACAAACATATACTAAAATCACATACAACTTGAAACTAACATTTGATACGAGATTCTCGTATGTTTACAGAGATCTGGTATGTTTTTCATACGAAACCTCACTAACTTTCGTATGTGCTTGGCATGTAGCGATACGAACTATTCTATCTGCGATTGGCTGTTTTACGATGAAATACGAGTTGTTGGTATATTTTATATACGAGGCACGATGCAAATTGGTCCTCATTCGTATGTGTTTCGTATGAAGAGCTTTAAGTCACATAGCAAAAAATATGCACATAATACATACTGCTTTCAAATAACTTTTTTCAGTAATACCAGTCGTGAATATTTCTTTTTGATAGTGTGGCATTTAACCAGATTCGATTTATTGTGAATTTTATGCTGTATGTCGTCGTTGCTCTTGCTTAGTTATATTAACAGGACGCTTGGTTAGCTCTACTTTATGAACCAAGTTGATTAACATCAATTCATTCAAACGATGACATCAATTCATTCAAATGATATATTTTGTGCAACCATGTTGACTTACATATCTCAAACATAACTATTTTTGCGTTCATGAATTGCAATGTGTATTTATTTCGGATTGATAATATGCTTAATTTCAAAATTACATAATGCATAATTGTTGATAGTCAAATACTTATCGATTATTTCTGAAATGCCTTAGACTTGCATGTATTAAAATCGAATTCACTATTGAAAGTTTGACTCTTGAATGTCATTATTTCACCTCTTACAATGCAGTAGTAACATTAGTGTGATCTTTATTGAAAAAATGCCTAAAATCAACATACTTTAGACATCATAAATGCTTTCCTGTAACATTGTGGTGGTATGGTTTTATTATGTACATATAAAGCATACCACATTTGAAATAACATACGAAAAGCATACAGGGATATACCAAAAAATGGTTTGGTATGCATCCTTCGTATGTGATTGGTATTGAGCGATTTACAATGTAGACACTCCCAACCATTTTTGCTCTCATTCTGTCCTCACTCACATGCCTATCATGAATCACTGCGATTACTGAATTGATCTCGACTTTAGGGAAGCTTATATACCCTTAAGAATTGTAAAGAACACTGTAAAAATTGTAGAGAACATTGTTGCTAGATCTTAAGAAGAATCTAATAAATAGAACAGGCAAGTTGCAGACTAATGGCCTGTGGAGCTGCATAATGTAAGTTAGTTAATCAAAATGATTATATATTTTAGGAGAAAAGATGATGATCGTCATCAATCTTTACGAAGTACACTTGCATGGTAAAGGAAAATAATTTTCGTCAGCCACAGGAAGCCGCCACTCTTTAGACACTGTTGTCATGGCAACGCGTGCCCCTGACGTAGCATTGTTTGTAATGTGCATGTCCCTTCCAGGCCTGAACTTACTGAACTTACTACGTTTCAACTCCAAATGCCATATGAAAGTCGAAGGCATGATATTCTTCACCCAATATTCCATTGTACAGGAAAATCACATGTCTACAAATCACTTGACAATCACTTCAGTAGCATCATAAAATTGAGCTAATTGCCTGGAAAATGTAATTTTGATGTCACTTCTTCCTCTAGAAATTTTGAATTTATGTCAACTACGAAATGAATTAGCAAGACATGCAATTTGAAAAGATGATGATTTCCTAATTTCTCCTCATTCGCTACTGATGCTTGTAATACTTTCCTGCGGGTAGTATGCTATCATGATTAGGAACTGATTCTCTCTTTTACATGAAAATGTTCAAGGCCAACACATTTCTATCTCTTATTTCAGGAAATGATGTAGAGATTCACCAACCAAAGCTTTAATCCTTATTTTGAGAGTGTATTGACAACTTCAATTTGGCTGTATAAAGGCTCGTAGCAGGATGATTCTCACTCTTTCATAGACAGCATATATTTCTCAATCATTTCTACTTAATTAACCACTCAACTGATGTGCTACAAAAAAAAGAAAATTTGATGGATGAAACAAAAAAGGAATTGACTCGATGAGAAAATATCCAATAAATGAAAAAATGTGATAAGTTGAAATTATATCAGGTAGCATTATTGTGCTATTTTTGAATGAATTAAGTGAACCAACTTTAAAATAAAGTGATATGTAAAGGTTGGTGTTGTTGTTTTACCCGGCTCAGTCCAGCGGATAGGAGGCTTCGTATCAAGACAATATGAAGCGACACACCCAGCTAGCAAATACATGCCTATTGCTGGCGAGGAAAGCCTCGGGAGGAGATGGCCAATCCGATACCACCGGGGTGCTACCATACCCACGAGAAACTGTTCACACACGGTGAGCAACATTGACCGACGGAGGCAGCAATCCCTCTGGTCTTACCCCACCCCTTTCCTCTGAAGAGGGAAGACGTCCATCGCTGAGAGGACTTTGGAAAGGGCACAGCCAGATATGCCACAGGAGAGGAAGTTCAAAGAGCTTTGTTGCATATCCATGACCCCCCCCCCCCCAACATCAATTTAGTATAGCCATGGACAGCTAGAAATCTATGGACTGATCGCACATATCCAGGCAATACCACTGGAAGTCTTCTATACCAAAAATCGAGTAATCAAAAAAAATTCTACTTTATCAAAGATAGATGTAGGAAAAAAGCAAAAAATACCACGCAGCTTTTTTATTTTGCAGGGATTTTCCTCTTTTATGCTAGATTCCGAAGATTCCATGAAGAGGTTCTTTGCTACACAGTTAAAAAACAGACGAAAAAACTCTCCCGAGAGTGTCATAGCCCTTACAACATAAAGCATTCCCTGAAATTACTTCATCTATCAATTCGTCAATAATGCACTCGTTTTAGAAATCTCACAAAAATATATCTCGATGGATATCGAGGGCTAAAATAGACCTCCAGTGGTATTGGAAATTTGATAAATTGCCTCAACGATCAGTCCAGGTGATAGTATTCTAGCTGTCCATAGTATAGCCACTGAGGAAAGGCAATGAGAATAAGACATCAAACGGCCAACACCAGAGCTGCAGTGGCAAAAGGCCCCTTTAAGTTGCCTTCAACGGTCTTATTGTATTAAGTTCCGGGAACCGCACGGGTGATGTATAAGTTGTGCAGCTGATGTAACTAGAACCCATGAGCACATAGGTTATCTAGACCTGTCACTCTAATCAACTGAGTTTGTGATGAGCATAATTCACTCTTTGTGCTTTTTTATACGGAAAAAAGTTATTTTATCATTTTCAGATGTAATTGATGTATATAAAGAAATAAGATCATCTTAATTCAAGAAATCTGTAAAATATTCATCTATATAGTACTGTTGTGTACATGCATATAGAGGATGATGAAATATATAGTTATAAATAGTTGATAATGTAATCAACTGCTTTACACTCACTGCAATCAGGTCTCTGTGTTCAGTATTTTTACTTATTGTAACACCTCTATTACGCATTCAAATATTAAGATTTCTTTCGACATCAAAACGAAGGAAAAAATTGATGCTTTCTTATCTCACATTTCGAAAATGGCTCTGAAGCAAAAGACGACAAGTTTTACTAAGGAAGCAAATTTAGCATCTAAGGACAAATGCTAATATAGAAATTAAAAAAACACAAGTGTCCTAAAAGTGGATTGCTATTTGCTTTATTGTGAAAAAACATGGCTTGCACTTCAACCATGTAACGGAAATTAGTGGCGCATTATAAAGATCGAAACATCGTCAGAAACTATAAATTGCGCCATATCATTGACACATAGAACAAAGAACACTTGGACCTTTCTCAGATATTGTAGCAGACGAATTCTCAAAAGGAAATGCAAATTTTTTTCTAAATAAACAAACACTTGCTTCATAGCACTGGTGCCCTTTCTGTTGAATCTATGGATCGAACCTAATTGAAGTCAACAATTTCTAAAAGTTCATGGTCTCTAAAAAGCAAGATGTCGTACATTTTTCACGTGTAATTTAATTTTATATTCATGGCCATGTGTGGTATGTGGTCCTGGAGTCTGAAGCAACTCCATTTGGTGTACTTACTGTGCGAAGTGGGTGCATGCGAGATGCAGCAAAGTGAAGGGAAACCTGAGCAGAACTACCAACTTCGTTTGCCGAGCATGCGTATCAGGGCCAAACATAGATGTCGAATCGACTGCGGAGTGTGTCGACATGGAAGAGCTCGCCTTGAGTGTGTGGACAGTTTCTCCTTTCTTGGGGACGTTTTCGATAGCTCTGGAAGTGTTGAGTCAGCAGTAGTGTCAAGAATAAGATGTGGGTGGTGTCAATTCCATGAATTGCAATCCTTCTTGACGTCCAAAGGGCCATCTTTAAGAACCAATGGTGGTGTGTATGGAGCCTGTGTGCGGCAAGCTATGCCTTATGGTTGCGAGTCATGGCCGCTGCTTTCATCCCATGAGAAGATTGAGCGTGTGAAGATGCGAATTCTAAGGTGGATGTGTGGTGTCAGACTATCGGACAGGAAATCGAATGACAGCATCAGAAAAGCAATGGGCCTTGAGAACATCACAGACGTCGCGAGAAGGCAAATACTACGTTGGTTTGGCCATGTGAGACAAGTGGAAAGTTATGTGGATGGAAGTAGCTGGTAAAAGAGGAGCAGGAAGACAAAAGAAGACCTGGGAACAAGTGGTGAAAGATGACCTCAAACGTATTGGAGCCCAGGAAGCGGACGCCTGCGATGGACCGAAATGGAAGTCCATACTCAAGCAGCAAACGTCCAACCCAGCATCTTCTGGAAAAAAGGACGCAAGATGGGATGAGTGAATTTCTGACGGCGAAGTTAATAGCACATTTCTGCAGACTCCATTTTTAGTAGATCAAAGAAAAATTAATGCCATCATCTCTTTGTTGCAACAGGTCTCAGATTCCCGCTAAGATGATCTATCATGGATTACTGACAAAATATAGCCATTCGTTGTTGAGATAACTGATGGAAATGCATTATATATTTCTAATGAATGATGAATATGAGGCTCTTTGATGAATAGGAAGTATAGATGAAGACAGAGAAATGTCGACTGCTGCTGATAATCCTGATTTTCAACTAAAGACAAATGCCACTGTTTTTCACACGTTTTCCCACTTTGCCGTTAGAAATGTTTGCTGAATACATTTTGACCTGGTGATTGTCGTCACAAAATGACTGGTGCTAAAATGACGCAATTGAATTTACATTACAATATTTTGTTATTTCAGTCAGTATAATTATAGTCAAATCTACCTCCTTGTTATTAATTGTGGATAGATAATACAATAATTTGAGTTATTTGGAAGGGCTACTTCCTGTCAAATCGTGGAATCAATTTTCAGCTGAAGATTGATGGCATTTAATTATTTATTTATTTCATTTGTGCTTACCCTGTCGTCAAATTTTATTGAATTGAACTTCCCATGTACTAGAGACATCTTCTTTTCAATACAAAACCTTCTACTTAGCTTTGAAAATGTATACAACACGCATATTCAGAATTTGATATTGAAGCGATGATACTGCGCTGTTGAATGTTGTTTTTAATGCCTCAATCATTGTCCCTCTAAGTCATTTATTTCCTTTAAAGTGGTGTGAGCAAGACTCGCGATGCCATCGACTACAGCTAACCGATCTTCTAGTAGCACCAATGCAACATTGTATGAAAACTCCGTTACTGCTTGCCAACATCAGAAAGTACACAGAAAGTAAAGAAGAAAAAACGCTTCTTACTCAGACCCTGGAGAATGTTGAGAATTCTTTGAGTAAGTTCATATTTTCTTTTACTTCTCGTTGAGTCATTGAGAAATGCTATCCATTGAGTTGTTTGAGTTGGATATGCTGTTGTGAAAGTCAATAGGCTGTCCATAGATATTTGACGTTGATAAATATTGACGTGAAATATCACGAGCCACATGAAAGTCAACCTCCGATATTAGTCGGATATTATGAAACTATAGTAGAAAAATTTGATTAAGTCTTCAACCGTGGAAGGAAAAGCTGATCTTGTTTCTTAAATTTATTGTGTTCATATCTCATAGTGAATAAAAATTCGTTTTTCGTGCTTTGCATTTTACGTATTTATTTCACACTATTCATATATTATGATGACTTGATGTATTGATAAGTAGATATGACAGCAATAAGGAAGCAATCGATAATATTATCAAGTAAATAGCTATGCATGTCGAATGTAACTCGAACACACGACCTGTCGGGTCATTTGGTATCGAATCTAGAGTTGAATGAAAACGTTGAAGCATGTTGATCTGTTTTATCAACAAAACAGAATGTTTATTCACTAGCTTTCTCTTTGATTTTCACTTATTTAGCCTAGTTACCTAACCATCTAAGGTACAATTCAGATAAAATAATACTTGACTCCATCACTTTTATAAATCAAAAACCAGTTCTTCATGGCCTTGCTTGATCTCTATGTGAAAGACGTCAAGTGAATAAAACATCGAATGTTACGCTTAATGAAATCGGAAGATGATAAATAATGTTCATGTTCGATGTTTTACTCACTTGACGTCTTTCACATAGAGATCAAGCGAGGCCATAACTGGTTTTTGATTTATAAATTCATTTGGAAAATTACGCCAACAGATAGAAAATCTATCACTTTTGTTAAAAAGTAATTTTGGCACTACTCGAATAAGCTATACTCGAGTATTACTCGATTAGTGCTAGAATCCTCGAATGAAGTATCAATCAATATATCAAATCAATGCATTTGCATTTTATAGGACTACTTGTTATGTAATACCAGCACTGTCGATGCACTCTTATTATATTATCTCTTTTATCATATTAGGCCTTGATAAAGCGTCAGGACGGTAAACGTCGGTCACCTTGTATCTTTATTTACTTCATTATAATTTTCGGCCTAACAACAATCGGGAGAGTTTTGTGCCTACACACTCGTAGTGTATATTTTTTGAATAATGGTCCTCCCGCCCAAAGCCATCAATTATGCTGGGTTGTAGCTTTCAGCCGTTTAATCGAGGCGATTATTAGAAAAGAATGGTCTTGCAATTATTTTCATATTTTGTCATTTTGGAGTTCAATGTTCTACCTTTAATGATCCAATGATCTTAAGTTTACTTTGACACACGAAAATCCACTGGCGTCAAATCCTCACGTAAGCAGTTGGCCACTAAGGCCTCCTGCAAGACCGCCCCAGCCACTGGCGGCAAAGCCCCACGTAAGCAGTTGGCCAGAAAGGCCGCCTGCAAGAGCGCCCCAGCCACCGGCGGTGTGAAGAAACCACATCGGGAAATCAAAGGTACCAGGAATGCACTGAACTCTTGCTCGGCAAATTGTCATTCCAACGACTTGTCCGTGAAATCGCATAGGATTCAAAACTGATCTGCGATTCCAGAGCTCCGATGTCTCTGCCCTCCAAGAAGCATCTGAAGCTTACTTGGTCGGTCTCTTCGAGGATAACAACCTGTGTGCCATCCACGCTAAGCGGGTGACCATCATGGCGAAGGACATTCAACCTGCCCGCCGTATTCGCGATGAACGGGTTTAAGCAGCAAGCGCTAGTGAACACGAAAACTAAAGGGGAATCAATGGCTAAGGTGCTCCTCTACAATCGATCCAATGTTTGGGGAACTATCTAGTGTGCCTTCACATTCACTTTTTTTAAAGAATATCTTTCATGTACTGTTTATCGCATTGTACAACATAGAAAATAAAATTAATTTGGAAAAATATGTCTGCCATCAATAATATAATGCAATAACTTAGCGCACATGCATATTGCGTTATAATGCCTCTGTCGGAGTGTTTTCACTTGATAAATGATCGACTTTTCAGAGAGTCTAGAGGACAAAATGCGATGGCTGAAAAACTTCGAACGACTTCAAGAGATACAGCAGCAACTGATTTGGCCATCAGTCATGGAGTTGGAGCCCCGAGTTTTCATTCCCGAGTTTCTCAAGTCAACGCTTTCGAAACAGCCGTGTGAGAGATTAATTGCAAACCCTAAACGGCAGCTTCTTCATGAGGGATTTTTAACCCTTGTCGGTGAGTTCGAGGTTCATTTCCTGTTGGTGAAGATGAGATAAGGGCCTCGAATACTAAATTGGGATGCAACAGAGTCTGCAAAAGGCGGAAATGAAAGTCTCAGATATTTACCGTCCGAATTCTCTCTTTGCCGCTTTCGTAAATGTATCAGATATCAAAATTGACTTATGAGGATTCCCAATCCGAAATATCATCAGCATAGTTTCAATGATTACATCGAGAAAAATGCGTAAATCGCTAGGAGAATGCAAAAATAAAGGCTGATTAATCAAAGTATTCAAGAATGACAAATCTGTTATCAAAATTCACTGAACTGAATTTCTGTCTCGAAACGCACTTCATAAACTGATTAGTGCATTGTTCTAATTTAATATGATTCATGCCACACTCTCGCAGTGAGATCCCGGGTCAACATGCAGTCGGCGCGACCGAATGGGGCCGAGCAATTACTCCCTTAAAACAAGCATTTTAGGTAGAGTAACAACTCAGCAGTAATTAAATATGCTGTAATAAACCTTTGATTGGTGCGATTTTATAAATAAACAACATTGAGTAGTAAGAACTGCGATGATACCACAATAGAGAGCAAGCGTGGCCATGGAAAAAGTCGCAGTTCTTACTACTCAATGTTGTTTAAATATGCTGTCCTCAATGTGTAGGGCAGGGGTGCGCAACCTTTAACATTTTTCGTCCGCCATGAATTTCGAAGGCCGAAAGAATCACGGCCGCAGTTAATATGTGTGCAAACAACTAGGTCAATAGCCAATCCTTTTTATATTCCACCACTCAAATTAGCTTTCCCTGATGAGTGACGCAGTAAAAATCGCATAAAGACCTACTTCGTATAGAATGAGTTAGTATGTAACTTAACCCATATGCGACCGACGGTCATTTTTGACCCGAAAAGATTTTAAGTTTAAGGTGGTATTAGCACTTGAAAAGTCAACAGCATCTTTTTGTAAGGGCAACCGAAGGAGAAAATACTTTACTAAGCTACTGCAATAATTCATAAAGGAATCACGAGCCATACAAGATTCATTCATTCATTCATCCCAGACCCATATTATCCCAGTGTCTTGTTATTGCTAATCATGCAGTTCTTTCGCAACACAAAACATGAGATTTAAATTTAATGACAAATGTAAAATAAAAACACAACTGAAATTTTAAGATATTTATTTGTGAAAATACACAAAACTGAATAGGCAGAAATACAATATCTCGTAAAGAAATTACAATATCTTTCATTTCAATCCGTTGTTTCACACGAGCACATAACACTACCGCTGCAGAAACTGATCTAGAAGGCATCCTTATTCAGTCCTTGGACTTGAAGCTAGCGCGCGCGAACAATTCGATAAAACTACAATTGTCCCTTTTGTTTCTTTTAGCTGATGACCCTACCCATGAATGCACATGAATGTAGCTTCCCCAAAAACATTCTATTCATGAATTATCGAGCTATTATTTTATTCATGATTTATCGAACTGCTTGAACGCCTTCATCGCGCCTGCGGGCGAGCATTTTTCCAAGCAGCATGGGCACAGAGGTGTTCGGCAGTTACAAAGTGACTAGTATGCTACTATAATGACGATTGTTTTTCGATTTCCTTGAACTCCAGAAGTATTTGCAATATTCTTTTTCATTTATTTCTCATTGTCACGGCCGCACTTTGCCTCTGCTACGGCCGCAGGTTGCGCACCCCTGGTGTAGGGTGTTTCCATTTTATTGAATGAACTCTTGATGCTACGTTGTGCCGCGTGTTAGATTTGCAATTTCTTACCGCATTGGAGAAATTAACACGGACTAATCATGATAGCAAAACAGGAGAAAGAATAGTATTTTGGAGAGGCAATGTTTTTGAAGTTAAATTCGATGGAAGTGACTATTGTTCAAGAATCAGCCTTGTTAATTAGACTATCTACCTCCTTGCGCTTAGATCAAGTCACAAACTACCTGACATTGAGTGAACAAAATATCATAATGAAAGACAATGATCTCAAATATATCTGCCCTATATGGCGCGTAAAAGTTCCGCAACAATATTCAGATCATAGACTAAGTATAGTAGGTAATATCGACTCAAAAAATGACAGCATACTGTAAAAATGTATATATCAAAAGATTCAGCTTTTTGCAGAGATTGCGTTCCTGCGATCTATACTTGATACTTGATAACTTTTTAAGAAGGTGAATTTTTGAAAATTATTCCTGTACTTATATATTCCTGCACTAGCGACGTGAAGCCCCTATATAAGTAGTATGAAACTTGTTAGATATCAGAAGAATGAACATTTACTTACAGGTGCCATAATCAAGCGGAAATCAAGCTGACTATCACAGAAATTTCATAAATCGCATTATAATGCAAATCTTCATGTAAAAGTTGAGATCTCATTGTGCTTCTTGGTCAAAATATCAAGCTCCATTGATCCAATTTTCATCGGCATGATTTTATGATTCACTTAATTAGTGTTTCATTTCTTGAATTTGAATGTGAACCCATCTACATCTTTTAAGGCTGATTATGATCATTGTTTTTAATTATGATATTTCTCTCTCTCTTGGCAGATAGTTTGTGACATGATCACGCTAAAGAAAATAATTCTTTTATAGGAGTAATGGGTAAAAGACCGTTCCAGGACACCTAAAATTCAAAAAAATAGTATCTTTAAAAACGACATAAATTCATGAATTTGAACCCTTTTTCAGGTTTTTAAGACCTAAATACATGAATTTAGTCCATTCAAAAAGTACCATTTTTCAAAAATGGTACTTTTTAAAAACGACATAAATTCATGAATTTGAACCCTTTTTCAGGTTATGAAGACCTAAATTCACAAATTTGGGCGGTTTTAAAAATACCCAATTTTTCAAATTTTTCAAAATCTCAAAATTTGAGAATTACAATTTTCACCCTCGCTTAAATCATGACCGTTCCAGGACACCGAAAAAATCATAAAAGTTGAGAATCTCAAATTTGAGAATTACAATTTTCTCGCTTAAATCATGACCGTTGCAGGACACCGAAAATCATAAAAGTTAAGAATCTCAAAATTTGAGAATTACAATTTTCACCGCTTAAATCATGACCGTTGCAGGACACCGAAAATCATAAAAGTTAAGAATCTCAAAATTTGAGAATTACAATTTTCACCGCTTAAATCATGACCGCTCCTGGCGTTCTTACAATTTATCTACTGCATTGCACTCAGATAAACACTCAATTGTAGAGAACATCTGCTTCTCGCAGTTATGAATAAAAGGCATTTCAGTGTAAAGAGCTGTGTCCTCCAACCCAAACATTTGACAGGAAACAATGTATGAAAGAACAAACAGCTGCTACTACTCTGCGAAACAATGACATTTTAATTGTACGTTAGGCGAGTTGTTTTAATTCTTGTTAGTGCGTCAGCACATCCGTATGACGTTAAGATATCTGCCAGCTGTACTGTTTTCATTTATCTCTCTCGTCTGTCATTGTATCGTGTGCTCAGATTGTTGTGTTATTATTTCAATCAACACTTATCATCTGCTTGCTCTCATCGTTCCGCTATCTTTAATTACGTTATTCTTATATTTTGAACATAGTGATTTGTACTAATTTATCCGTCAATCATGAGTCAAGCAGTCGTTGAACAACAAGCCAACATAGCAACGGTACTTCCAGAGTTCTTCAAAAATATTGCGGATTTGTTCATTCCATCGGAGAAACATTCTGAATACTTTTCGTATATAGACCAGCAAGTGAAGAAAGCGCCTCTACTCTTCAATCCTGACGCTATACGTTCTGCTCGAAAAGCATACAAAGAGCAACATAAAATCGCAGCCAGAGCAAAGAAGGAAGCAGCACTTCCCTTCAGAATCGAAACATTTACAAAACAGTTGAAGGAAAGTGTTGTTGAACGTCATACATTCATCGAATCAGTGGAATATTTTACAGAACCGGCGGGGGACATTTCAACGACAGTGAATTCTTTGAAACAACACTTGAAATACGAAAAACAAAGCCATCTTTTGAGTGTCACATGTAAAATTTTTATTGGAAAACACGCAAATCATATATTATCCTTGTGTGAGAATAATAAAGCAGATTTCACATATCTCTTAAAACATCACAATATTAACTTTTCACGAACTGAATTGAGTTTCGCAATGAAGTTGGCAAAACTGGCAGATAAATAATAGACTCTTTGTAGAGTCTCGCTTCCTATACGACTGTTAAAAACTAATCTTTCAATCTTGGAGCAGTGTCTTTCACAAGATGAGTGTTTTTGGAATAATTGATTATTCAACCCTTCTGTTTTCAATCATTTTCATTATGTTGTTATATGACGTCATTTTTCTCTCATCCAATGAAACCTTGTCCTCGCGTGGACAGAAATCCCATTGTTTAGAAAACTTGTATCTGTCGGTTTTATATGCAATGTTATTTCCTGTTTTATATGCAATGTTATTTCCTCTTGCACATGTAAATACAATAGAGTGTTTCAACCAATGAAACCTTGTCCTCGCGTGGACAGAAATCCTATTGTTTAGAAAAATTGTATCTTATATGCAATGTTATTTCCTGTTTTAAATGCAATGTTATTTCCTGTTTTCAATCATTTTCATTGTTGTTATATGCAATGTTATTTCCTGTTTTAAATGCAATGTTATTTCCTGTTTTAAATGCAATGTTATTTCCTGTTTTAAATGCAATGTTATTTCCTGTTTTAAATGCAATGTTATTTCCTGTTTTAAATGCAATGTTATTTCCTGTTTTCAATCATTTTCATTATGTTGTTATATGACGTCATTTTTCTCTCATCCAATGAAACCTTGTCCTCGCGTGGACAAATTTACATGTATTTCAATGTATCCAAATTGAATGTATGCAAAGTGGATGTAACCAAATTGAAATATCCATGTGTTGTTTTTAATTTCTCATTTACGGGAATATAATAGAAACATTGTATCTTCTATAAAAATGAGAAACATCAGAGACTTCCAAAAAATATACAGCAAACAAAACCACATTAAATTTCGATTTAAATGAGATTGCTAAGCAATTGGGAATAAAGAATTTTCACATATTGATGAGTAATGAATTACTATTGATAAAAGATGTGCGAAACACCAACTCTACTAATACAATGCAACAATGTAACGTTTAAATTTAGATTAAATTAAATCATTTCAAAATTGAATAAGTAGTAAAGAAAGACATCATTAGAGACCAGTTTTAAATCAATACCCCCCCCAAGTAGTAAGGAAAGTCATCATTATAAAAATGTTTTAAATCAATACCCCCTTCTGACTAAGTAGTAAGGAAAGACATCATTAGAGAACAGTTTTAAATCAATACCCCCCCCTCTGACTTCTAGGGGTCCCTTAAGAATTTTTTTTATTATAAAATGAGCAACCTAAATGAGTTTTTGAAATTATATGGAACACACACAAACAACGAATTTCGATTTAAATAAGATTGCTAATCGATTAGGAATAAAGAATTTTCACATATTGATGAGGGATGAATTACAATTCCTAAAAAATAGGCCAACAGGAACCTTCAGTTCCCGGAACAAAGTTCCATCAATAACTGTAAATTTCATAACAAATCCTCATACGTCAGATGAAAAAGGTGTACATTGGTCAGCAGGCGTTAAAAATCATCAGCAGAACTATTATTTTGACCGCCCGGAGGCTGAGAACTATTATAATGATTCATACGGTTTGCCCCCTACAAATGAAGTAAAAGAATTACTTGGAACGGGAACATACAATACGTTTCAAATTCAAACACCAGGCACTACCTATTGTGGACAATTATGTTTATACGTTTTGTACAAATTACAAAAAGGAGTACCATTTCTAGATATTATGTTAGAGTTAAAAAATCTATAACTCAAGCGAAGCTAGCTAAAGCGCCACCTAAAGGTTAAAGCTCTGTTTTCTGTAATTCATTTTGATAAAAACGACCTCTGATATCCTCATTATCTAAATCTTTAATTTCATAAGTAATCGGATAAGTTTTATTTATTTTGCAAACTTCAAATATTTCTTTAGTCCAATAACCAACAAAGCCTTCTTCAAATTTATTCTTATATTTAAATATTCTAACTCTATCTCCAATTTTAAATTTCGGTTTAAGTTTCTGCAAATTCGGATTACTCTCATTCGAATTATTATTCTCGAATATTTTCTTTCGTATCAAATCAGGGTCGTCAGAAGCATTCTTTGGAGTTTCTTCAATACCAGAATGAACTTTATTATTGTACTCTTCCACAATTCCTGGTAATATCTTCAACCATTTCTGATTTCTTTGCTCAGTAAATTTCTTGAATAATTTATTTTTTAACGTCCGATTGAATCTTTCTATCACTACGGCCTTCCCTGCATTTTCAGTTGAATAAACAGTTTCAAATAGTGGCTTTACGTTTCTATTGTAAAACTCGGACCCTTTATCAACGAATAGCTTCTTTGGTGTTCTATTATTTTCTTTAAAGATTTCTTCAAACGCATATTTAACTGATAGACCACTTTTATTTTTTAAAGGCTTTACCCAAGCGTATCGTGTATATAAATCTATAACGGTCAATGCGTATTTATAATCTTTTTCATTCGGCATATGAATAAGATCAGCACTCCAAATATCATCTTTATTAAATACTTTTACTTTCAATAAATATTTAGGTCTTCTATATTCCTTGTGGATTTCAGACGCGTAGGTTCGAGCGTTGCTCTCAGACAGCTTAGCTGTCGTTTCATTTGCTGACGGATCAATACCCTGACCGAATAATATTTTAGCTTGTAAAGCTTTCTTAACAAACATTCTTTCAATTTTTTCTCTAAATGTAGGATTTTGAATACTATCTAATTCTTGAATCATCTTCTTATCAGCTGCATGTCGAGAACTTAGATCATGATTTCGATAAGCTAAATCATGCCTGTAAGCTGCGGCATCTACTCTATTTATCGGTTCTTCACCTGGTTTCGGATTATTATTCTCATCTAGTCTTATATCTAATCGAGTTCCTCGACCGGTATATGAATGACCAGGAAGATGTTTTTCTTTCCAATATTTACTCCAAATAAAACCAGGAAAGTTTTCTAATGTTTTTTGTATGTCACCACCGTAGGTAGTAGCCAAACTTTGTTTGTCGTCGTTACCTTTATAAATTTTACAATTTGAGTTTTTATTTTTGTTTAATAGATAATTCAATAAATCTAAATTAGAAATTTTTAATTTAATTAAATTTTCGGAATTTTTAGAATTCATTTTAAAAGATAAAAAAAATTTAAAAGATAAAACAAAAAACATTGTTTTACCGAAAAGAACCAAAGGTTCTGAGGTTATTACCTTATCATACTAGGACTTAGATATATTCCAGAACCATCTTTAGTTTCTTTAATTTCAATTAAATCATCAACATTGTGGAGAATATTTTTAAGAACTCGTTTTCCTTCATCAACTAATTTTAATTTACTAATAAAATTATCTACTACTCCTTCACCCCTAGCAACTTTCTCTAACTCTCTGTTATGACGTTTTTGTTCTTCTAATGCTGCCTTCTCTGATTTATTTTTATTTACTGCTTGGACAATACCAGCTGTCCCACCTGCAACACTTCCTGCAGCTGCTATGCCTCCTATTATTAGTGGAATTAATGGGAGAATCCCGCCATTCTTTTCTTCTTGTAATTGAATATTCTCTATCATTGGTTTACTTATGTAATACTTTTTTTTATTAATCGTAATAGTTTTAGGGGTATTTTTGTCAACAATATTACGTAATTTTAATTCAACAGTTTTATTATTAATATTACTTTTCGCTTGCGACATTTTTAATAAAAAAATTTTAAGTTACGAAAATTTTAAGTTAAGAATTTTTAATCTATTCTAGTTATGAAAAAATTTTAAGTTACTAAAAAAATTTTCATCTATTCTAGTTATGGAAAAAAAAATTAAATTAATTAAACGACGAAGTCTTGGGCATTAGCCTATCGGACCAGAGGTCCTAAGGTTACTAACCGATCGGAGCGAAGCTCCTCTGGCTTTAGCCTATCCTAGCCATCTTCCCATTAAGAACTTCAATAGAATATTTTGTATCTTCTAGCAATAAACCATAAGCCATCAATGAAGTTGTGGAATCTTTTTTATCAATATTAATTGTTACATCACAACCATTTTTAATAATATCTTCTGATTGTGCACTTAAATCGAAGCAGAAAATTGGATATAAATGTCTCCAATCTCCAGGAGTTAATTGTGGTTCAACTCCAAATTCTATACAAAGATTTCTATAAGAATCATATCCTTCCATAAATTGATTATTGGTATCATCGAATCTTAATGGATCAATTGGATATCGAGTTTGATTTAATGAAACTTGTAAACTTCGAATTGTATTAATATGAAAAATATTATTGTTCTTATCAAAACTTGGAGAATTATTTCTTTGAAATGTTAGTAATAAATATCTTGGAGTATTCGCAGTTCTAGTAAAATGCCAGTTAAATCTTTGCTCTGAAAAAGTTACTGAACTAGCAGTACGCTTTAGAAAATTAACTGGAACCTATTTGTTAGTATTTAATCTTTTTGCAATAGCTGTTTCAATCTCTAAACTAGGAGTAATATGCCTAATCCACCATTCAAGTCTATCAATTTTTAAATATGCTTTTTTTCCAGTCTTACCAAAAAAGATTAATTCATTATTTGCTGTATGATGAATTATTAATTTAAATTTTAATTGATATGATATTTTGACATAATCTAAATAACCGAATAATGGAGACAATGACCAATTTACTGTCTGTTTACTTTTCTTGTTAAATTCACGTCTTTCTTTATATGCAGTATTGTTTGTTTTATTTAAATGTTTTGCAATATTTTCTACATCTTTCGCAATTCCTGCGGCATCTGTTCCGGCGTGAGTTAAATCATCAATAATTATACCATCATTAGTATCAGGAAACCAACCTTCGACTTTATACTTTTTATTATTTTCACCAATTGTTACAAATCTAAGCATTGTATCAATTACACCTGGAGAATCACTTATTGTTTCTATATTTTGAGTTGCAACATCTAAACGCATTTGTGTAAATAAACTTGGGAAAAAATTATTCTCTAGTGTAATATTATCGGTATCTGGTAATGGTGTTGTAAAATTAGCATCACTATATAAAGAATATTCACAGTGTAAAAATGAATCAGGTAAATATAAATAACTCTGCTGATTATCAACTTCAAAGATTAAATCTCCTCCAGTGTTTACTCTACTGGAAGATCCGGGATTCATAGCAATTCTTATATAGTCATTCTTTTTTTGATTATAACTGACGAACGGAGGATCGTCTAATCTAAATTTATTTTCGATAAGCGAAGACATTTTTATAAAAAATAATTTGACTTTTTGTTTTTCTCACAGATAGAAAAAAATTTTTACTAAAATATAATTTTAGAATTTTGCTAGACCATTACCTCTTATTTCTTCAATTGTTTTTTCATTATGTTTACTATCACCCTTTACAGCTATGTTAGCAATTTTGTTTTTTGTTTCATCTGAAAGGTTTTTTAATTTTTTTAGTTCTTCAGAATCATTCTTGAGTTTACGAATAGCTTCTAGTTGTTTTAATTCGTTTTGTGATTTAACAGCATTTGATATTGCACTAGCTGTACTACCTATAGCAGCTGCTCCTTTTGCAGCAGATGTAATCAAATCTTTATTATTTTTAATTAAGTTAACGATACTCCAATACCAGAAAATATACCGGCTCCTTCTTTTTGAACGGTTTCTCTATTATCATAATGGTAAACCGGATTCATACGTGGTTCATGAGCAATTTTTTGATTTGAAGCAAATTGTTTAAGATTGTGTTTATAAATTATAGGCACTTTTTAGTAATAAATTTGACTTTTGGGAAAAAAATAAATTATAAAAAATGTTTATTTTTTGTTCTTAACTTTTACAGATTGCGTTTTTGGTTTAACTTGAACAGGAACCAAACCTGCATCAATCATTCTTTTTATTCTATGATTTTCTTTCATAATATTTCTTTCTTTTATTAACTCTTCTAATTGTTTAATTCTTTTAAAATTATTAGCTCTAATTTTATCCATTTTTAAAAATTATATTTATACTTTTATATTTTTAAAATTATATTTATATTTTTATATTTTTAAAATTATATTTATATTTTTTATGATTTTTATTTTTTGTATGTAAAAATATTTAAGTTAATATTTACAATACTCGTTTAAGATTTCGTTTGTGAATGGACAACAACTTCGAGATAACTTTATTAATTGACTGTTGCACTTTATCTATTGCGTCAAGCAGCGTGTGATGTACTTTAATTTCTTTTCTATTAACTTGCATTTTCTCCTGATTCATCTTCAACGCCGTTTTAAGTGCATTTAACTTAATTTTAAGAACATCTAATTGTCTTTTAACAGCATCTAACTGTTCTTTATTTTCTTTAGAGTTTTCTTGTAAATTTTTCTTTAATTCATTTTCTAAATTGATTTTAAGAGTTTTCATTTTATCAACTTTTTGATTAAGTGAGTTTACTTCATTTATTATTCTATTCATCTTTTTCATTTGTTGAGTAATTTTAGAACTTAATTCATCAACACTTTTTTGGAATGTAGTTTGTAACTGCTTTAAATTTTTTTTAATTCTTTCAGGTAGTTTTTCTATTTCATCTTCTAATTGTTTTTTTAACATTTTTATCTGATGTTTATTTGTAATGACTGCAGATTTTAACTTTATAGAAAGTAATATTAAAATTTTTGATTGTTCAGAAATCTTTTTAAAAAGTTTTGCTATATCTGCTTCTAGCTCTCTATCCTTTTTATCAAGTTTTAATAATTTTTCGTTTAATGATTTGTCATTAAGTTTTAGCAACTTTAATTCGTTCATCAGTGGAACCAAAACATCGTTTATATATTTTTCTTTTAAGTCATTGATTTGTGTATCAACATATTGTTTATTTGTTAACTCTGTATTTTGTTGCGGAAGAATAGAAAGATGCAATGGTCCAGATAAAACGTCTCCAGTTTTCATGATATAATTTTCTATCTCTATTTCTAATTCACGATTATTCGGGATATATGCACCTCCACCAACATTTGGTAACATCATTTTTTAACAATAAAAAAATAAAATTTTTTCTAATAAAAATAAAAAATAAAATTTTTTCTAATAAAAATAAAAAAATGGAAAATCCAAATTTAAAAAAATTATATTCGCCCGCATCATCCTGTTCTTCTTATTCGACGAGATCAACGGGATTTGAAAATAAATGTTTTGATAATAATAATAATAATAATAATACTATTACAAATCCATGTATAGATGTTAATATTTTATTTCAATTACAAGCCGAAATATTTAGAGAACAGACTAAAGGTTTACCTTCTATAGAAACTAATTATTGTTTATTTCCGGGGGATCCATTTATTAAATTTATGGAGATTGTAAGTAAATATAATGATGTAGCTTATGTTGAATTAAATAAAGAAAATATGGTTATAATAGGTCATAATAATGTTTATGGATTTATTAGAGCAGTGTTACCAATTAGTAATACTGATTGGATAGAAACTAAAATTATTAATTATATCAATATTAAAGAATTAGTTAAAAAATTAAAATCTTTTTCGAAAGAAAAAATTAGATTATTTGTTGACGATCAAAATCAATATAACATTCACATAGAGAGTAAAAAACATAATGAAGAATTATTATGTCAAGTTTATTATAGAGACACAATTTATAAACAAGAAACATTAGAAATGCCGCAAAGATATGATGATGATACGTATATAGGATTATATTCAAACTTAAATATTAATTTGTTAAAATCTTACATAAATGGCTTAGCTCAACAAGAGAAAATTTATATGTGGACTACGCCTTATACTATTAACAATGACCATAATCATATTCATAATAAACGAACTGAAGGTTCTAGGGCTTTGCCCGATCTTAAAGAATCTTATGATAATAATGATGATTCTGTAACATCTGAAAAAGGTGTAAATGGTAAAAAAGATTATAAAAATATTAGTAATTATAAAAATTTATCTAAATTTCATTTTCTTACAATTGAAAATAATAATGATGGTATAGTTGAAGATACTGTTAGACAACTATGTGTCGGGTCTACAAAATTTAAATTAGGATTTACATCTAATCAATTTAAAATTTTATCATCTTTAACAAAAACTAAAAGTGATTCAGATTATGGTGGTGTTATTAAATTTTCCAAAAGAGATCAAAGACCAATATTTTTCTCTATTATATTATTATCAGATAAAAGATGTAATTTAGAATTAGATATTCCAATAAGAGAATGGTATCCTATCATGGAAGGGCATCCTATACCAAAAAGTGTAATTTATGATGATGAAGAAACAATTTATGATGATGATGATCAATCAATAGTTAGTGAAAAAAAATTTAAATTATCTTTTGATAAAACATTATATGATGAAACTTAATAAGATAAAACTTAATATGATAAAACTTAATATGATAAAACTTAATGTGATAAAGAAAAAAATAACTAAAGAACGTGAAATATATAATAATATAAAATAACACTCAAGTCCTTGATATTAGAATGTTTATATCTAAAATTAAAACACAAATTTTTTTCTTAAATTTTCTCTAAAAAAATAAAAAAAATGGAAAATACCAAGTTTTATTGTGTCTTATGTAAAAAAAAGTTGCAAACAAAAAGAAGTTATCAATCTCATTTAAATAGTAAATTGCATTTACAAAATGTAGAACGAGTTGATGAAGGAAATATATTAAAATTAAATAGTTATAAAAACTATCTAGAAACATTGCCTACTGATATAAAAGTTAAAAAAATGTTTGATGATTATTCACATTCGGAATATAAAAAAGCTTTTAATAGTGAAGATGAGACCATACAAACCGAAGGTTCTAGGGCTTCGCCCGTACCAGATGGAAGATATTTATTTAGCGATACTGATGAATTTGATGAAGCTGAACGAACCGATGAAGCGGTAACAGATATAAAATATTTACTTAATGAATCTGTTGAACATAATGAAACCGATGAAACTTTTTATAATGTATTAAAAAACTTTTTCAAAATATTTAAGAAATCTTTCAAATGTTATATGAATGTAGAAGTGCTTTATACAAAAAATGGACCTGATGGAATTCCTGAAGAAATAATACAAGGACATTTTACAAATTCACAAGAAATTCATAATGTAAATGATATACAACCCATATTTGAATCGATGATACTTAAATTAGAAAATTGCATAATTGAAGCCCAGTTACGTGAATCTGGTTGGAGATTTGTTAAAATACTATCTAAGAAAATAGTAATTGATAAATATAAAAATAATACTGGTGGCAGTTATGTTCCTTTACCTTTCAGTTCACCACAATTAATCAACATAAAAAATGAAGATGATTATTGTTTTCTGTGGAGTATTATAGCACATTTACATCCTGCAGAATATCATAAAGAAAGGCTAAGTCATTACAATAAAGAAGAATACATAAATGAATTTGATCTCTCTGATGGCTTAGATGAATTTCCATATGATTATAATAGGTTAAAAAAGTTTCATAAAAAGAATAAAAATTTAATAGAAGTAAATGTTTTTGAATTAAATGTGAATTATGTTTCTATTGGTAAAATTATTCCACTTTACTCAGATTCAAAAAAATTTTATTTGAATAATAAAAATTTATGTCAATCAGAAATAGTATATAATGATAGAGGAAATTACATGCATCATAATATTTTTTACCAAGGAAATATAATATATACTGAAAAATTTGAACTTGTTAAAACACTATCACCAATAATGATTAATCATAATAATTATAAAGGACGTACTGATGATTATAATTACAAATATTCATCTTTATCTTCAGAATATCAACAAAAATTAGAAAATTTAAATAAAAGTTTACAAAAATGTAAAATAGATTATCAACAACAAACAAAAATGTTACTACAAGAATATCACCATAAATATCAAAATAAGATAGAAACAATTCAAAAATTAAATGAAGAAAATAATAAAGAATTAAATAATGAAGAAAATGAAACCAATCAAAAAATAAATGAATCTTTAAAAAAATGTCTACAACAATATAAAGAACAATATGATAAAGAATATATTTATCAGCTACAAATATTAAATCAAAATTATCATCAAAATACATTTAATATTACAAAAGAAATTAATGAAACACATGAAATATATAAAGATGAATTTGAAAAACTAGAACAGACAAACAACCAGCACAAGCGAATATATTATATTATCAGGGTCATTTTATATTGTGTAAAGATGTTTCTATATTTACAAAAACTTCAGATAATAAAAATTTTCCTTGTCTTCAATGTATGACAAGTTTTAGAACTTTAGAAGAAATGAATAGACATTTGGAGAATTGTCAACAAAACGAAGCAGTTCAAAATACTTTTCCAAAAGATGATTATTTAGAATATAATAAATGGTATTTTAAAAATAAAGTACCCTTTACTATTTATTGTGATTTTGAAGCTTATAATGTTAATATGACACAAAATCGAACGGAAAGTTCCAGGGCTTCACCCGATTCTGAAAATTATAATTCTGAAAAAAGTGCACCTGGAAAAAGTGCATCTGAACAAAGTAAAGAAAAATATTTATTTGAACAAAAACCATTATGTTGGGGAATGTACATTCATTCAAATTATCCTGAATTATTTAAATCAGAATATTTTCAATACTATGGTGAAGATAGTTCAGAAATGTTTACAAAGAAAGTAGAAGAATTACAAGGACGTTTTTCACAATTGCTTGAAACAAATATACCGATGATGCCATTAACAGAAAAAGAAAAATTAAATTTTATTAATGAAACAAAATGTTATTACTGTGGAAGAGAATTTACAAAAAATTATAAAAATGGCAAAGGTAGATACCTTGATAGGCGAAGCGACGGCTCTGCCGTCAAGGTAAAAGATCATGATCATCTAAATGGATTATATAGAGGTGCAGCACATAATTCTTGTAATCTTAATGCTAATAAATTTAAATATAACTTTGTTCCTTTATATTTCTATAATGGTTCTAAATATGATTTCCATCTAGTAATGAAAGATTTATTTTCATCTGAAAAATTACAACAACAACAAATAAATGTACTATGTAAAACAGAAGAAGAATATTTTTCAATGCAATTAGGTTGTATTAGAATTTTAGATGCATTTAGATTTTTTACTCCTTATTCATTAGATGTTATGGGAAAAACTTTGAAATCTGAACAATGTAAAATATTAAATAAATATAATTTAAAACCTTTAAAAGGCATATTTCCGTATGAGTACATAACTGGAGATTTTAATTCTGTGAATAAAATTATGGAAGAAAAACAACTTCCTCCAATAAATAAATTTAAATCAACATTAAAACAATCAAAATTATCTGACGAAGACTATGCAGAAGCTGAAAAGAATTGGAGAGAGTTAAATTGTAAAACAATGTATGATTATACAATGAAATATCTACAGATAGATGTATTAATACTAGCTGATCTTTTCGAAAACTTTCGTGACATGTGTTTAAAATATTACGGAATAGATCCATGTTATTGTTATTCTACACCAGGTTTACCATGGTTAGCAGGATTAAAACATACAAATGTTAAACTTAAACATTATAAATAATATACATATGATAAATTATTATTTTTTGAATCTGGAATTAGAGGTGGAGTTTCATCAGTTTTAGGTAATAGATATGTTAAATGTTATAATAAGAAAGTAAATCCACAAGAATATGGAATAATGAAACCTTTATCTCCAGAAGAAAAAGAAAAATATTAGAAATTTTTCGAACGAAACGAGAAGGAGTAGAACGTGAAAAAGCAATTGATGAATTCATGAGAGAAAACTATTTGTTATATTATGATTTTAATAGCTTATATTCTTCTTGCATGATACAAGAATTACCAACAGGTGAAATGTCATGGTGTAATATTCTAGATTATCAAAAAACATATGATGGAAATTGTAATCATGGTTATATATATGAAGTTGATTTAGTATACCCTGATAAAATAAAAGATAAAACAAAATATTTTCCTGTCTGTCCCGAAAACAAAATTCCTAATATAGAAGATTATCAAAAATCTTTAATTCCTAAGAAATACAGACCAACAAAAAAACTTATGCTAACACAAAGCAATAAAGGAAAGTATGTTGTTGAAGGAAGAATGCTAGATTGGTATTTAGATCATGGAATGATTCTCACCAAAATACATCGAAAACTATTTTATCAAAAATCTAGGTGGTTAAAAAATTATATAGAGTTCAATATTGAAAAACGTAAAATAGCTAAAAGAAATAAAGATGATTTTGGAAACGTGTTCTTCAAATTAATGAATAATGCATTTTATGGTAAGACTTTAGAAAATGTGCGTAATAGACAAAATATTGAAATAGTTTATGATAAAGATAGGTTTCAAAATTTAACAAGGAAACCTACATATAAAAGAACTACTACATTTAGTGATGAACTATGTGCTGTACATTTACGTCGAATTAGCGTAAAACATGATAAGTTTAATTTTATTGGTTTCACTATATTAGAATTAGCTAAACTATTTATGTATAGATTTATATATGATTATTTAGCACCTGCTTATGGCAAAAACTATAAATTACACTTTACAGATACCGATTCTGTTTTCTTAGAATTAACAGTAACATACAATTCATCACTTGATAAAGAAATAGATAAAATAAAAGATATCATTCATCCTTCTGATTTATGTAAAGTAAAAGATGAATTAGAAGGAAATGAAGATTTCATAACAGAAGCTATATTTTTAAAATCTAAATGTTACTGTTATGATACAACTAATAATATTAAAACACATAAAACATTAAAAGGAATTTCAAAGGCATCAGTGGCTAATCAAATAACATTTCAAGATTATAAAAATGTATTATTTAATAATGAAATAAAAACAGCATGTAATTATAGACTTAATTCAAAAAAACATAACATGTATTTAAAAGAAGAACATAAATTAGCATTAGATACATTTAATGATAAAAGAAAAATTTTACCTGATGGAATAACTACTGAACCTTTTTAATTTTCTAATTTCTAAGATAGACAAATTTGATATATATATAAAATTAAAAAAATATTGTAACACTATATTTGTATATTTTTATCACTCCGCGAAAATATTTTCGATAACTCTTTGATGAATTTTTTTATCAATATTAATTGTAATGAAGCCATAATCTTTTGACCAAGCATTATTACACGATTGTTTAAATTCATCTTTATTTCTTACGCATAAATCTCTTAACAAATCACTTAAGTTTCTTGCATTTATCTCAAATAGTATAAATATATTTGCATTCTTTCTAATAACACTTCCGTCTAATGAATACATACTTTGTGTTAAATAAAATACACTACAGTTATTATGTCTACCTCTTGTGAAATAATTTCTCTGAACTGACTGATTTCTATCATTAACACAATCATCAAAAATTACACAATGTTTCATTGTTTTATCTAGTTTACTAGGATCTTGCATATTCCACTATCATATATTAATTGTATCTTTATATGGTTATTTTTATTAGATTCTACTAACTGATTATTTTTTGCTGCTTCTTCACACCACGAACTTATTTCTTCTTCATCTTCAGATTTTTCATATTCTTTGAATAATGAAGCAATTGCTGTTTTTTTAAGATTATTTTCAAATCCATATTTTAAAAATTGATAGACGGGTTGTTCTGCCGTTGTTGTATAAATTATAAGATTGTTATAATCCAAAAAATTTGGAGTCGTTAAAATTTTAAATAATAGATACGTTTTTCCGCAACCTGATCTTCCACAAATATCTGACAAAACTTTATTAGATAAATTTGGATGATGATTAAATTTAAGTTTTTTTTATTTAATGGTAGCACTTCACTCATTTTTTAATAAAAAAATTTATTTTTATTTTATTTTTGTTTTTAAAGAAGAAGAAGAAAATTAAACTTCTCTAGCTTCGCGTGGGAGTTTATACCTCCCGAACCAAAAGATCTATCATAATCTCTTCACCTCCAAAATTTATTTCTTGTCCTTTCTCATCAGTGATTCTAATGCCAATGTTGTTAATAGTTTTTCTTGTAATAGGAAAATATATTAATGTTTGTGGAATTACATTTAATCTATAACCAATGGGTACAGTAAAAGCTGGAAAACTGAATATTAAATTTGATAATTTACCATTTATATATCTTCCTTCAATAATGTCACAATGTACAACAATTGAATTTATTTCAGTTATTTTTGGAATCTTCTCACCTAAATGATAACCTTGACTATAGGTTTGTTTATTAAATCCTAATAGCTTTGACAATGATCTATCATGATTAAAATCAACTTGATGATTTTCGTCTAAAGTAAGAGAAAATTTATTAACTGCCGGTTCAACTGCAAAATGTAATTGTTTCTTATCTTTAAATGATATACCTAAATGCCTCTTAATTTCATTTGATATTGATTCAACTTCGTAAGAACCAGGAAGAAAAGTTAGTATTTTCCATGTTTTGCCTTTATCAGTAGAATATCTAAATTGATCATTCACATCTTTGATAACGTTTTGAATAGTGTTAAATGTAGAGAAACTAGTCAATGCAATTTGATAATTTTCATTTTGTTCCAAATGTAGAATGGGTTCTAAATTACAAGTGTGTGATGAAGTAGTTGTTATAATTTTTAACGTCGTACTAAATTTTGATGAACCCAAAATCTCTATCAAATTTTCTAAATGATTATTAATTTTGTCTAAATCTGCTGAACACATTTTTAAACTAAAAAAATTAAATAAATATTTTTTTATGAAATATTTTTTTTATAAAAAATTAAAAACAACAACATATTTCAGCTACGGGCGAAGCCCTGGAGGACATCAGAGATGTCCGGTTATACTTTTATAATCCTCTTCATTTAGAATCTTCTTTTCTAACAGTCTTTTCAATATAGCATGAATTTCATTGAAACTAGAATTATGTCCTTCTTTTATTGCAGATATTAAAATATTTAATCTATTTAGTAATTCTTGTGGATCATCTGGTAAAAATACCGTTGTTTCAGTTTTCTGTTTTTCAGATAAACCTTTCCCTACTTTAACTCCCGTTGATAATAAATTTTCTAATTGTTTATAACGTCTAAGAGATTTTACTGCACCAACTCTGTCTAACATAGCTTTATATTTTATGAGATCTTCTACAGCATAATTATTTAAATCTGCTCCTCTTAAAGATTAACAAAATTTCTATCTAAATTAAAAGGAGATTTATCTGGTGAAAAAATTATACCTCGAAAAGGTTGTGGAAATATTTCTTTTTGTCCGAGATAAAATCTAGGTATTGTTTTTCCATCTATAAATGAGATAGAATGTTCAAATTGCATAGATTTTGGTAATTTCTTATTAATGTTTGATTCTAGTAATCCATAGTCATCTAATATAGTTTTGTGCTCTGGATCTGTTATATCAATTTGTTTATCATTATTTGTACTTTCTTTTTCAAGAGTTTTAAATGGTTTCATAGTTTTTTCAAAATCAGTTTTTACTTGCTCGGTTTGCTGCATTTTTTCAAACATATCAGATTGAATACCAGCTTTTATCATTCTATGTTGAAGATGATTTTCTTTCATAATATTTCTTTGTTTTATTAACTCTTCTAATTGTTTTATTCTTTTAAAATTATCAGCTCTAATTTTATCAATTTTTAAATTATAATATTTGAATTTTGTGGTAACATTTTACTGAACAAATTATTTTTTTATTGCTTTGTTGTTTGACATCTTTTAGTTTAAAGTTTTCTCGGTTAAAGTTTTCTCGTTTTAAGTTTTGTTTAATAAAGTTTTGTTTAATAAAGTTTTGCTTAAATTTTCGCTTAAAGTTTTTAGCTCTTCTAAAAAAAATTTGTCATTTTCTTCATTAGAAATTTTAGCATCACTAGAAATTTTGCCATCCTTTTTATTTTTATCATCAACTTTTTCTGTCTGTGATTGAAATGATATTTGATTTACTTCATTAGCTATTTGATCAAATTTTTCAATCTCATCTAACGTAATAACATTATCATCACATACTCTTTGAAAGTAGTAATGTAGTTTATCATAGACTTCTTTAATATGTAAATGCTTAGTTTTTAATGATTTTCGTTTCTTAGTTATTAAAGATTTATCTAACATTGTAACAAGTGAAGTTGCAAAAACACCCGTACCTGTTAAAGCTGTAGCAACTACTGGAATTACTAAAACACCTGAAGATATAACAATTGTCAAAGCACCTAAACTTATTGTTAAGAATATGCCAATTCCTTGTGTTACATTCTTAACTTTAGTCCATCTCTTTCTTAATTTTTTATAATGCTCTAATCTTAATAATAATTGAGATTCCTTATCTTTCATATACCTAACTCTATCTTTGTGTTTTTCTTTATTCATTTTTTCAATGTTAATCTTTTCAATGTCCATTAAAGTAGAACTACGTTCATATGATAACGAAGGATATATTCTTGAGGTTCCTTCCATTTCTGAAGTTCCTTCCACTTTTGTTTCTTCCATTTTTAAAGAAATATTTTTAGTCACATGATATATTTTAAAAACTTGAAAAATGGATTTAAAAGACGTTTTTAAAAATACTAATTTTCGGTGTCCTAGAACGGTCATGATTTTGGCGGGGGTGAAAATTGTAATTCTCAAATTTGAGATTCTTAACTTTTATGATTTTTTCGGTGTCCTGGAACGGTCATGATTTAAGCGAGGGTGAAAATTGTAATTCTCAAATTTTGAGATTTTGAAAAATTTGAAAAATTGGGTATTTTTAAAAACGCCCAAATTTGTGAATTTAGGTCTTCATAACCTGAAAAAGGGTTCAAATTCATGAATTTATGTCGTTTTTAAAAAGTACCATTTTTGAAAAATGGTACTTTTTGAATGGACTAAATTCATGTATTTAGGTCTTAAAAACCTGAAAAAGGGTTCAAATTCATGAATTTATATCGTTTTTAAAGATACTATTTTTTTGAATTTTAGGTGTCCTGGAACGGTCTTTTGCCCATTACTTATAGGGCTGAGCTTTTAACCCATCGAATTGCTACTTTGGCAAAAATCACCTCTTCAAGGTTGTCATGACACGGAGGATTTGTAAAGCACTATTCTTCCTTCTGTATTGCTATCATGATCAGTCAATTCCGTGCTAATTTCTTCAAGACAGTAAAATTTTGCATATCTAACAATTGGTAATGGGTCTCAACTCAAGTTCATTTAATAAAATCGAAACTGTACACACATTAGGGATTTAATCAATACTGTGTTGATATTCTACCCAATATACTCTACTCTACCTCTATGATACAAAAAAATAATATAATTTAATTTGGTGAATTATGAATTCACACCTAAGAAAATTGAATTAATTTACATGCATCAAACTGAAATTTTCCAGAGTACAATGCTTCTAACTGCTTATGAATCAATTCTAAACAATGATATTTATAGTCGGCTGAGTGCATTCAGCTAGTTAATTATTTAAACAAGTGTCTCAACTAAACAGATCCGTTTTGCCTGTTGTAAAAGAAGCTATTAAGTAAATTTTCAAAGTTAGCAATCTTGAAAATTGAGACAATAATTATTAAGTCTTCAAATTTTTGTTTTAGGACTTAAAGTATGATGCTGCATGGAAATTTCCTTGATAATCAACTCAATTTCATCTTAATTAAACTTTTTTTCAGTAAATTTTCATTTCATTTGATATCTAATGAGCTTCATGCTACTTGTATATTAAAATATCATGCACCAAAACGCTAGTATATAAATACAGGAATTATTTATTTATTCTATTTATTTTAACAACCCCATTTTCCCTGAAAATAGGTAGGGGGAAATGTCATGCGCATAAAAATAACACGATATTTATAGTCACGGTCAGTAGTCACTTTATGTCACCTCCATCAGACACTTTGACGCGTTCTTAACAATTTGCCGCCATTCCAATCTGTCCTTCGCCTTCTCCTTCCATTTAGTCTTCTTCTGTACTTTCCAGGTCTCCCTTGATACAGTCCTTCCAGTGAATCCTTGGCCGTCTCCTTCTTCTCGTCATTGTGTCATCCATCTTTTCCACTTGTTTCACTACCTTTTCGTCTCCCATCCTTACCACATGCCCTGCCCACCGCAATCTCTTTTCCACCACTTTCTGTGTCACGTTTTCTTCAATCCCACCTCTTACATCAGCTCCATCATTCATCGCTTCTCCACCAACCGTATACCACAGATGCGCCTTATCCAGTTATTTTCACTCACTTGCATCATCTTTTGCTGCTGCTCAGTTAGTGCCATCGTTTGTAATCCGTGTGTCAATATTTTGCAAAAATGTTCCTTTTTAAAAATTGACAATTTTTTACCTTAGTCCCGTAATCTCCGTTAGCCAGCATTTTTTGAGTCAGTACTCTACCTACTATATAACTTACTCTATAATACTTTAAAAATCACTGGGTTTGCTTGCAATCAAAGTAACATTTATTATTTTTGGTTGTACTGGACAGATATATTTACTGCTATCTTCAATAATTTGTTGCTGCATGCATGTACGAGTGTTTATTGAAGAACGCCAAAACTTCGAAATTTTGAATGAATAACGGAATGATCACATTACCTATTTTTCAATTTTTGAGTCATTTTTTCTTTCACAATCAAAGCGTTTCATCTTTAATTTTAGTGGTTTTTGAAGCTGAAACAGTATAGTCCGGGAGCTAGCGTGAAGTTGTGCAGGGAACGAGGTAGTACATAAAACTTTCACATAGCATAGTACACCTCTAACCTACTGCAAAACTTCGCTTCTGCCGGATCAGATCATTTGCTTTTCAGAAATAGAGTGGATAACACAATCCTATGTATTTCCAATGGTAAAATTGTGACATGTAAGGTGTTGACTCCATTTTTTCGAATTTTTGCTCACAAAAGTTACACAAATTGGTATTTTGTTGAACTGGTTATTATAGAAATCATCTACAGGTCATGATCTTTCAAATGAGTTATCATTCAGTGACAGACGATGAAGCAAAATGTACAAACAGACACTTTTCGTTAAAGTATATCAACAATTTTCCTGAAATTTCTATGGTAAAATTTGCAGTTACACCAACGAAAAGTGTCTGTTTGTACACTTTGCTTCATCGTCTGTCACTGAATGATAACTCATTTGAAAGATCATGATCTGTAGATGATTTCTATAATAACCAGTTCAACAAAATACCAATTTGTGTAACTTTTGTGAGCAAAAATTCGAAAAAATGGAGTCAACACCTTACATGTCACAATTTTACCATTGGAAATACATAGGATTGTGTTATCCACTCTATTTCTGAAAAGCAAATGATCTGATCCGGCAGAAGCGAAGTTTTGCAGTAGGTTAGAGGTGTACTATGCTATGTGAAAGTTTTATGTACTACCTCGTTCCCTGCACAACTTCGCGCTAGCTCCCGGACTAGTATGCATCAACTGAAACTTTTAGGCCTAAACCTATTTCGTTTGTTTTCAGAAAGTAACAAATCTTTCGAAGTATATTCATTTCTATTTGACGATATTCTGCTGGTTACGAGGATAAAGAAGCCTCCTAAAAAGGTAAGTTGACATGATCATCGATTCATTCATTATATGGGGTTGTAGTTTCCGTAGCACAGTGGTCAAGTGCTCTCTCACTGACGAAAATGAGACAATTCTCGCTTATGATGACGAAATCTCTATTCTCATGACCTAGGGATTTCGAAATGTCATAGGGAATTGTATTGCATAATATGTTGTCATTAAGGTGTCAAATCTGTCGTAATTTGCAGATGGTGGTGACTAGTTTTGAACTTTTCAATATTTTCTGGTGGTTTTGAGTTTTTATTACAACCTAAAAGCCGTAAAGTTTTTGCACGAGTACAATTTATTGCCATCACGGTTTCAAATACCGTGGTATCCATCATCAATGACGATTATTTAACAAACATCTTGCCTTGCGACTGTCCGAGTCCCTTTTTTAAATGTGTTCATTATCGATTTCATGTCCAAATTTGCATGTAATCTTGTCTGTTTATTGAATTATCGACACTAATGATGAATGCCACGGTATTTGAAGCCGGTATGGCTACTACATTTTGTTCTTAATAAGAGTAGTCTTTATAACTTCTGATTCGATTTGGTTTCAATTTCAAACAATTCCATTAGAACTATCATGGAGACGCAAGGACTGAAATCAAAAAAAGGAATAAAAATCAAAGGAAGTTTATGTAAGTAGGTTTCTAATTATGTAACACTATCAGAATTTTCCCACTAATTTGAAAAATTTGCATTTTCTAGAAAATACCAGCATAAAAGACAGAAACCATGCCTTTCACATTTTAGGGGTTTAATTAATTGCGATGACTATGTATTGCACCGATAAACTGGTGCGAACAGGTGCGTCTTGCACACAGCCCTTACTTGTCTTATATATCTGGCACAAAGAAATTTAATTGTTTAAAAGAGCTAGATGAGAAATGAGAAATAGAGGCATCAGCTGTGGGACGACTTTCGGTTGTTAGTTATCGTGGCAAGAATGCATTACGGCAATGAGACGATTTTGTTGGCTGTGCGATGTGCGATGCGACAAAAAGCCTTAGAAATGACATTATATAAAGCATAAGTCACTGATATCATATATTAAGTTTTAAGAATTGTCAGTCAGTAGTTTCTCTGGAAAACATTTTTAAAGATGACAACGGTAATATACAGCAGTTTAATGCAATAGTATCAATCCGAGTGGAAGGGAAAATATTCACATGTCGACTGATGGGGGATTAATTGATAAACACCCTATTTCCTCTGTAGAATTCATGACTATTAACAATTTCAGTGAGAATGCGAATATTACACTGAGGAATTGGCTATTAATAAGGCTCACCCGCATGTCAACAACGCTCTTCGAAATATTCACCACGCTGAAACTATACAATGTTGATCTATGTATTGCAAATCATTTACAGAGTGCATTTTAGGGCCAATTCTTTCAAGGGGGATCGATCATTACAAATCTGTCAATGTATGTACATTAATTGTATAACATACCTAGTACATGTATGTTGTTGTTTGTTCTATTTATTTGCTGAAGGCAATTTTATAACAAATTTTCTGATAGTTCATTTTCATTTCTGTTGTATCATGCAAAGTCTTACCGCAAAATTGCATATACACGTCACATTAATACCAATGTTGGCAATCGCGTCTGGGCGTCAGTGATAAGGCCGGTCACAGTAACATAGCCAGGCCCCATGCATATTACTAAGAAACAGCCTAACTGCATGATCACAAGTAAAGACGCGGTTCATTTTCATGTTAGGAAAAGTCAATCAGAATTATTTTGTCAAGTCATGTATTCATCCGATCACAGAAAGCGCTCCCCAATTTTTATAAAAACGCAAGTTTTTTTGTCTCTTGTTTCTGCAATTACTAAAAAGAGATATTAAAAAGTAAAAATTATTTTCAAATCCATGCAATATCAGCTGATTCTTACTGACTTCCATGCACACAAAATAAAAATATGCCTGTTTCCTATCTAGCCCTTTATATTTTGAATATCTTTGGTCCGACATGCTTATAAAACCGGAAGTTTTTGTTTTTGTCCCTAGTGCTCGAGTGTCATTTGAAATTGAAGCAGCCTTCTCGCAATCTCGTTACTAACATGCTAATTCTCAGTATAATTACAAAAATTCCCTCAAATTTGATGAAAATTATGTCAAGTCGTCATTTCCTAATAACACAATTAAAAATCAATGTTAACGGATTGCGTGACAAAATGAATAGACAGTCTGGCGTCTCGAGTTGTTTCAAAAGAACACAAGAAAGTAAAGAAGTTCCGATTACCTCGACCGAGTTGATATGAGGAATGTTAGCGAATTAACGGCGGTAGAAAATCGGCTGAATTTGGCTGAAGTCTATGAACGTGCGTTTGACGTTGCCAATTCATTCATCAAATATCCTATTTGACTAAAAAAGAAGTGAAGCCTTGATCTTATCTCGCTGAATTCCTCTTTGTACGAATTCTTGAACTTCCGAGTCTTCAGAGATAGGAGTTCACATGACTGCGAAGGGCAGATTGATACTCGGGAACGATAACAAGTGCCAGGAACCTGATATCGAACGCTAAGAGATTATGTCCAAGATTGTTTTCAGCAAATCGCTTGTTCGTTATGCGCAGTTTTCAGAGCAAAGAATTATAATGCTGCGTTTAACTGACAAGATGTCAATAATTTCTGCTCTTGTACTCAAGTGTTGTTCAAATATCTTCTCAATTAATGAAAGGCATGCGGAATCAACTTAATTCATGAGTTTTCCTTTTTTCCAGAAATCAGTTTCAGAGGTCAATGTACAAACTCGCTCCCCAACTGAAGGTGCACTGTTTACAGTTCATAAGCAACCGGTTGCGCTAGATCGCTTCAGCATACACGATGTCGGCAACAATGAAGCAACAGGTAAAACTATTCATCAAAATCCCTGCTCAAGTTCAATTTCATCTCTAATTGATATAACTTGTATTTTGTGTCCTCTATATGTGTCCTCTATATTTTGATGTTAATTTTCTTCGACTTTTTAAAAGAAGTAATTTTTTGTAGTAAGTAGAAGTAAGTTTTTGTCGAAGTAATTTTCTTTTGAAAAAATTACTATTCTCCTGAAAATTTTCAATTGCTTATAAAGCGGTCCGCGGTTAAACAGTCAGCAACTCTGATACAGAAAATAGGCCTCCTCCATCCATCTGTTATCATAAATAAACACATTGCTGCCAAAAAAGTAGACTACTGGATAACAGATACATAAATACGTAGCAATCACAGAATTAGATTCATCTGCGCGCGCGGCTTCGGTTTCTAGAATGGAAGTTTCGTGTCTGTTATTAACAACGAAATGGCACATCACAGAATTAGACAACTTGCTCCTTCAGTGTTTTTTGAATGGAAATGGCACTCCTACTATTGGAAATGGCACACACTATCTCAAACACAATCTTTTGGAGACCAGCCAGTGAGAGAGTAGTGGTCTTACTGTGTTATCACTTCGGACACACAAAAACACACATCGCTGTCTTGCTACATTCTGTGTATGCAGTGAGGAATGCCGAGGAGAGGATGTGAAATCATCAAGTGAACTAATTTTCGTACGTCTGCCATCTTCTTTAATGATGATCAGAACGACCAACATTATGGGGAAAACCTGTGCGCAATGATCTGAATTCTTAGAATCTGAAGGAATCGTGACAATAAAAGTACTTTGATGGAATTTACAGCAATCCGCAAGCGACGCACGACTTTTGTTCCTAACTCTGTAAGGTATTAGTGATTCCTTTTTGCCCACTTATTCAGTTTCAGTATGTGCCATCGTTTTGAATAAGTCTTCACTCCTAGCAAACTGAAAGTGTAAGCAATCTGATTCTATGGTAGTAATACTTCAGCCGTCCATTTGAAAAGCACTCGAATTACTTGGGAGTGAGCTTTTTACACCGCTGCTGATTTTTAAAAATAACTGATAAATGTGCATAGCCAAATTAACTTCTTAATTTTCTATTAACTTAAAATATTATGAACAAAGGAGAACATAACTGACTCATGCACAGAATTAGACAACTTGCTCGTTCAGTCTTCGTTAAACAGAGAGACTTAAACATTCTAATTCTGCGTACTCATGTCTTAAGCTGTTTTGATTGACATGCTTTGATTGGCATGCTTTGCTAAAAATTGACCATCAGCTTGTGGGTAAAGGTGGAAATTACCAAACCCCATCGACTTAGTAGTTCAATGGAAGGACGGAGGGATGAGTTTAGCTCTTGCCAACAACAGCAAAGGATTACATTAAAATTTTATAATTATCGCTGCCCTACCGTTTACTAAAATAGTAGTTCCTCTTGTCGCTTTACTACCGAGTAATTATATTTCGCAATTTAATTGTAATGCAATTAATTACTTAATTGTGATTTTCGTTTCAGCAAACGGTCTCCGAAACGCATTTGTTCTAGTGCAACTTAGTCGATTTCAGCAAATTATCGGTGTCTACTCCTTTCAAGCCCCAACGGATGTAGGGAAGGTGAGTTACAAGCTGAATTCATATAACAGTCGCATTGAATGTGGCAGTGCTGGCTTTGTAAAGTTTAGTTGACGTAATTACTTTTTGCAGGACTTAACTCTAAGGTTTCAGTCTCTGCAACAGGGACATCGGTGAATAAGCTTTCGATATCGAAGTTTACAAATTTCAAATATTGTACGGGTCATTTCAAGGCGAGGGGTGGTCAAGCTCATGAATAGGTCCTAGTTGCTCGAAGCATTCGGTGGTGTATAAAGGTTCTTTTAAACAAATACAAGGGTGAAATTTGAGGCACTTTTGCCCCTTTATTTATACTCATTAATTGCCCCGTTGGAAACTTAAATGAGCTGATTGACCATTTTCTGATGTCTCGGTGAGGGATAATTAATTATTGCTTACTTATAAGTTCAATCAACTAGTTGTCAACAGGTCGACGACTCAGAACATGCACTACTGCACAGTGCATGTGCGATGCAAAATGTACATGTACACGACCATCACATTAAAAGGATATATCATTTATCAAATTGCATCATTTTGAATGAAATAAAATGCCTAATTACAAAATATCACATATATTTTAAAATCATTGGAACATTGCAAACACATTGTAAGCATTGTCTTTCGCATAGAAGAGAACTACAGATGCTTAGTGCTGTTGTTAGATTACGCAATAGTTCGATGCATGAAGTTTAGTATTAAATGGGTCGAAGGGCTCACGCCATCGCGAATGTATTGGTACGATAACGTGTCAATTGTTGCTGACCAAATCCGAAGTTCTGTGGCTCACCAAGACTTTGCTGAAAATCATTGAATCAATGTAAGTCAGGCCTAGAAAAACTCGTACAATGATTAACGATCAGATTAGCAAACTCTGTATATAAACACAAATGCAGGGAAATGTTGAGGCAGCCAAAGAGAGACAGGAAATTGAAAGATCATAGCACAGCGATTGATCTGAATTTAACTTTAAAGAAAGTGAAATAGAATGCAGTCATAGAGGCATGTTATAAATCGGTCTTATTGAACAAGATGACAATCTGTCAATGACACTGACTTGATTTCTAATGATGCTCGTTGTTTAAGGAGTTTATTCACCTGCATGTCGAGTGAGTTTCATCATCGTCCCTCTCATATGATGTGAACGGTATCTACCTCTATGTTTCTACCACTCATGGAGTTTCATTGCCAGAGTTGGAGAGAAAAGCTTTTCGAGTTGATCTAATTAGAATTCCCATCGCGAATTCCTCCTGTTTCCACCATTGAAGTCAGGGAGAGCATGCTTCATTGAATTGTTGAAGCAGAGCAAGAGATGAGTCTAAATTATGATTGTAGGTTCGAATCCTGATAATGGTATTAATTGAAACTTCTCCCTCGCCTTTTATCTTCTCGTCACGGTTGAAAATACATTGATTAAATTGACTTCATCGGTTTAGACTCCATTAAATCTAATTGCCGCTTCAAATCCTTCCTTATTCACGGACAGTTATCTTTTGCGAAATTCCTCACGAAAAGTAACGCTCACCTCAGTAGAATTAATTCAACAATTTTCAAATATAAATTCTCGCTTGGATAGTTATAAATAAGTTACAATTCAATCTATCGAAGTGAAACGGAATCGTTGTTTCAAATTCTTACCTCTTCCGAAAACTTTCACGCTTTGCTTGAATAAGGAAGTTAATGAAGATAGACTGTGATAAATAAAAGTGATTATTTAAGGTATTCATCGTCTTTCAAAGCCTGTGATAACAACAATCTTTTCCAGACGTCAGCAATAATTTCTGAAATGGATGTCTATGTATCTCTATTCACCTGAAATCTAAGAAAGTTCAGTTATTTCTGTTTTATTTCATCTCCGGGAATTTTGATAAAACTCTGATGCTTCTATCTAATTGAATAATTTAAATTCTGAAATTATCGTTGCATATTTAAGATGTTGAAGTTGAGAGTGAATGCTCATCAGTAAAATTCCTATGTGTATGTGACACTGATAAAATATTAATGCTTGCATCTCATTAACAGCACTGCATTCAAACATCATCACCAAAAGAAAAAATGCCTCAAATTCTTCCAACACAAAAGGATTTCAAAAATATTTCGTATGAAACCGTCATCGCATACTTCTAATTATAGTCAAGTCATTTACAAATATGTTAACCCTCAATAACGCAGTAAATATGAATTTCACAAAGTTTACCTAATATTGAGAAAAATTGACTTATCATTCAAATATTCACTAAAATATTATTAAGACATATAATTTGCTTATTTCGTGTACGTGCTTTTCAGTAGTGGCATGCTTGTGTAAACAACATCTCAAAATTTGTTTTGTTGTGCCTTTACATTTACATTGATGTTAATTATGCCTGATGGCTTCCATCATAGAGTAACTATACTGTATAGTATATAAGCATGATATACTTACCCTATGGTTTCTGTGACAAAGTTGTTGAATACTTAACTGTGCGGTTGAGAGAAAAATACAGCGTGTCTTGCCGACTCTTTATTTTCGTCGGTTACATAAGCGTAGTCAGTCACAATAAATAGATATAAAGGAATCACGAGTCTTAGCTACAGTGTCATATTCCAATGAAATATGACGTCATTTGTTGAGCTAGAGAGAGAGGAGAAGTCGCGATCACAAAAGGCATAAAAATGACGCCACCACAGAACTGGTCACGACAGAGCCAACAATGGAAAGGGAACGCAAGCAGAAGACATCACACTTCAGGAGGAACATGACTGCATAAATTAACCTTGTGATCTTTGGTGTGGAGGTCGACCCCCGAGAGTGTTGCTAGAAGTCGCCAGGATCATAGAGTAAGCATAAATAAGCTTAAATATACTTACTCTATGGCCAGGATCGTGACTAAAAAGTGTCACAGCAAGTCTGACAATATCAGCAGCCGCCCAGCAGCTATAGCGTTGCAGCTAAAGCTATATCACAAATTATAAGAATAAGATCATGAATTAAAATGTCTATCACGCAAAATGTTGCCTCATATTTCATGCTATAGTTTGCACCGATTTCTATATTTTCAGATGAGTTGGTTAGAACAACTGCGAGAAAGTCAACAAAGATTTCAGGAAAAATTGAAGGCAAAACTGCAATCCAATGATGCTTCCAGTCCACAAACGAACAAGCATTCAAAGCTTTTGACAAAGATCCAACGCATGCAGGCTTGCAAGCATGAGCATCAGGCTCGAGAATCTGGCGATTTGTCGGGTGGTGCAGCTGGTTCCACTCTTCCCGGAGATCCACTGTTTCCGCCTGGCATCAATCTGCGCCTTCGTCATCAACAATCTCTCCCCGCTGATACGTCAGCCTTCGACACGCCTCCGCTGTCCGCTGGATCAGATCAGGACTGCCTCAGTCCATCTGCAGGCAATGGCTCATTTAGTCAGCGATCGAACAATCAGTCACTTGCAAGTCCTAATAGTCCTGGTGGTCCTCAAAGTCCTTCACTAGGTGCTGAACGGCCAACCAATTTTCCATCTACAACCGGACCGACACAGTATGACACTGGTGGCTGTCATCATGTGTCAGCACACAGCAGTAGTGACTCAGGTCATGGCTCGCACTCCCAAGACCACTCTTATCTCGTGAATATGCACGGTACCTTCTCTCCTCCCCTCTCGCCAACCCTACACGCCATCATGCCACCCTTTGACCAGACCTATGATCCGTCTCCGACATGTCCACGCTCTCGCTCTACTAGTCAGACTGGCGCTGCTGTGGCTGCCGCGGCGGCACTTACGACGCGATACACAAACAATCTCGAGGTTTCAACACCAAGGACCCCTAAACGGGTCTCAATAGCAGCCCAAGCGGACGAGATCATTCCTTACTCTCTCGGCCGAGATGAAGAAGAGGAAGAGAGTGAAAACTCAGTGGATATCTATGTCTGATGTTGTTTTCCTCACAAATTGATTTTAAATTCAAATTTTGAAATTTGATTTTTAATTAATATTGCGATTTCTATGCATTTAATATATCTTGTCATCGGCATAACATCCGGAACAGTATATTTTAATTCAGATTTGTGATTATGAAGACGAGAGTTCTGCTCGATTTAAAGTTAATTGGAAATGTTTTGTATAAATTTGAGACAATTATTTGACATTTCCATTTTAAGATCTCTGTATTCCCCATTAGTTTTTGTCATATCATTTTTAACCGCCAACGTTTTTTGTCCGGTCGACTGTGATTTGTGATACAGCTTCCTTATTGAGTCATGGTCAACAATTTAATGTTCAGAGAACTTTATAAGATGATTTGTTATTTATCCTACATATTTAAACATAATCCTTCCTGGGAGCTTCAAAGGAAAATAGTGAATGACAAATTTGAAAAGGTACAAAGGAAGGGACTTTATGGGGGGAGGGGTAAATTCTACCAGGGTTGGAACCGGTCGGGGCCGGAAACAGTTGAGCACATGTGATTGTATTGAAATCCAATCAATCATTGCATCCCTTGAGCTCCAAGTGTTATAAAAACTGCCATGCAATGAAGTTATTCAAAATCTGGAATAATCTTGCGACAGGTATCCTAAGAAGCTCTTATGTTACATTTATGCTAGCGATGTGACATCTCAAATATTGACATCATGGTGAGTCGGAGTTGGAGAAAGATTTTTGAAATTGAAAGATTATTTTACTTTGACATTTTTGATCAGTGAGCTTAGTAAATTCATTAAAATCACAAACACCAATCAAGCAACATGGAATTAAGGAAATATTGGAACATCAGACATACCTTTAACTTTCCAAAAGCAAAGTTTTAATTCGGCTTTGGTTGCGCCTACTCATATACATCGGCTATATGCAGCCCTCATCGATTATTAAGCTAAGTGAAATAATATAGAAGGTTTTCTGAAAGAATCCAATAGTAAGTTTCCATCGATGACGAATAAGGATACACACACAACTAGATTGTTTAAGCGTATCACTTTGCTAGAAGTGCAAACTGATTCAAACAGATGGCACATGCAGGAACTTAATAAGTGGGCAAAAGGAAATCTGTAATACCTTGCAGAGATAGGAAAAATAGTCGTGCGTCGCTCGCGGATTGTTGTGAATTCCTTCAAAATGCTTCGATCGCCACGACTCCTTCAGATTCGAAGAATTCAGCAAACGTTTTCTCGATACTGTTGGGCCCTCCGATCATTTTAAAAGAAGTTAGCAGGCGCATGAAAAAACGTTCACAAACTTCTCTGTAGAACTTGACATCGTCTGTGTCTCTTTGCTGTGTGATCCAGTTGATAACAGTCACTGAAACTTTGCACAATTTGGCGTGTTTAATGTTGAACTGGCTGCTCATTGTTCGATTGCTATGGTATTATGTCAGGAGATTGTGCCATTTCATAGGCATTACATGTTCCAATGCTTCCCCTCTAGTGAAACGGAAGAAGAGACGACCTGTCTAATTCTGTGAGAATACACGTAGAATTACATTATTTGTCGAATAATTCAGATAAACAGAATCATGATTTTCGGTGTCCTGGGCTCTTCTTTGCTTATTATAACATTTGACAGTCCCATTTAAATGAAAAAAATAATCAATTTGTGATAGTTGTGACCTATCGCTCTATCTATGTGCTGTACGTGGAACAACACCACAGAACATTCGGTTCAGTGATAGGAAAAAGTAGGTGAATTGTAAAACACATGCATGTCCGATTGTCTGTCAAGCGCAGAAATATTAGAGATTGCAACTTCAGAACCGAATCTTTCACTACTGATTTAGCCTGAACTTCAACATTTCCATAAGCCCGGAGGCGGAGCTCCGTTGCATCCAAACACCAGGAAATTCCGGCACTAGTGGTGTC